>CALNVZ010001293.1:123018-137345 GCA_940671915.1 Paracentrotus lividus
CACTAGGTTGGTGCACATCAATTGGTCCACTACGAGTTGGTCTCAGATACCAATGCATCACACATAGGTTACATCCAATTGGTCCACAACGTCACAGTTGTCTAAGCATACCAAGTGTCACTCACTCGTTGGTTCTACATCAAGATTGGGATCCACTCACGGATTTGATCTACGTCAAAATTGCGTACCCTCACCAGTTGTCACATGGTTCTACATACATATTGGTTCATCCATGCCAACTCACATTTGCGTCTACATCCAATTGGTCCCTCACCATTTGCAGTCTACATCCAATTAGGTCACTCACCAGATTGAGTCTACATACCATTGGTCCCGTCACCATATTTTTATATGCTATAGTAAGCTGAAAACAGGAATAAACTATCCGTCATAACAAAATGTCGAGGAGCAGAGCGAAGCTGCAATTTCGTATAGTTACTTAAAATTGTAGTCGTTTTATTATTAGTTGTTGTTATTATAAGTAATCCATGCACAGGATTAGGCCTTAAACTAAACAAAGCAGATCCACAGCGAGAGCATAGCTGAAAATTGTGAGCAACTTTTGTTTCCTTCATTTATAATCACGATAAAAAAAAAAAGAAAAAAAAAAGAAGATATATTGACTGCTTTTACTTTTAATCTTTATTTTTTTATACTCCATGTTTCATCTTTTTATCCCATCCTGTCCCATTTCCCTTCTTTCTTTTTCTTATCTCTATTTCTCTTTTTTTTTTTTTTTTTTTTTTGCGCTGCGAATAGCAAGGGTGCCGTGAATCCGCGACAACGGGTATACAGTGATTTGCTTGAGCATCTGTTTGTAAAAATGTAATAATGTGTTAAGATGAGACTGAAATATGAGCATTTCTATAATAATAATAATATAATAATAATAAAAATAGGTGCGGATCTATGATATGAAAGGCCCCCCCCCCATAGCTCAGCCCAACTGAGAATATAGTAAGGATGCGCCCTATTCCCATTTAAAAATAATTGTAAAGACATTGAAGTAAAAAATGTTGTCAAAAAGATAACTTATATAACATGAGCGTTTTAAAACAACTTTGGTGCAAAGAGGGGGCTCCATGATATCTGAACATCAGACATCGTTGGGGAGGGTGCTCAATTTTTTTAGCCCCCAACCAGTATTATTAGGGACCCTTATTATATGAAAAGAAAAGTTAAGACAGCAAAGACATACCGATACCGAACAGGCGCCAGAGAGCAGCTGCGCTAAAAAAAAATATATGCAAGAGAAAATTCCATAAATGGAAGCATTTAATAACAAATTATGAGCAAAGAGGGCGGGGCCTCAAAATATCCGAAGCCTCCCCACTCAAACACGAGGGCGGAGAGGGACTCACCATGTTGAGACCGCCATAAGGCATTAGTAGGACCCTTTTATTTTTTAAATTTTTTGTAAATAGTTCTATAAAAGGAAGACAGCGAGCGCGCAGGCGGAACTAAAAATATTGTCCAAAAAACCTGAAATCACCGATGTTATAAAACAATATGACCAGAAGGTGAGGCTCAAAAAATATTCGAAGCCCCTCAAGCATCGGGAGGGGGGGAGCTAAATGGGTGAGGCTGCAATCTAAGTAGTTATTTCCCTATGTTCTATTTTAAAAAAATAATTAAAAAAAGAATTCTCGACGCGCGCAGCGCCAGCTAACATGTTTGTCGTAGAGACCTGAATACTAAATGTTTCTATAAAAATAATAATAAAAATTATATGGTGCGGGAGCCATTGATATCCAGCCTCCTTAGATGTGGAAGAGAGAGATAGTTTGGTCAAACATGTATGGTATGTCCCCTGGAACGACTGGAATATCAAACTAAAGATTACTTTCCTAAAAACTTCCAATTTTCGACGATTTCTGGAATGTTAAGTACTTATATCTATAAAGTAATGCTTTCTCTTTAAAAATTTAATAAATATACCAAACATGAGGTCACATATACCTCTAAGAAATTGTAGAGTATCAGCCTGATGCTGGAGCTTTAATAAATTAATAAAGCTGTTTTGGAATGTGCTCTTCACCTCAAATTTTTGAGCAATTTTTTGATAATAACCACTTTCAAATGAGGTAATATACCTTAAAAATTCGCTAAAGTTAAAAAATATTTGATGATAAATAAATAGAATGTTTTCTTCCAAAAATATGCAACAAATTGGAAAAATTATTCGGATTCACTTTTTTTTAAATATTGGCCACAGTATTGGACAAACTTCGGCCCACTGTGCGCGCACAAAGGGAACTGATGAAGTATGTCATCTGAGCCCTAATTGGTCGATGCTGCGGTGTAGTGGATCGAGGGCAAGTTCAATAGTTGGGACTTCAATGTGTTATTCAAATATAACAACAATTAACAATACACAATACAATTAGCACTTAGTTATGCCAACTTGTGCCAATAAGGTCTGAGAATGTAGAAACAAGCATGCTTGCTTTGATGTTTTACTTCACTCAATGTGTCATCTATTTTCAACATCAGCATGGTGACTCCATTGGAGAGAATGTAAACTCCTAGGTACACACACTGTAGCGTCTGTTCATGAGATTGTTTCCTTCATCACAATTGATGGAAAACAATGAACCAAGACCACGTGCATGTTAGAAATCCAAGTCCATATTCAGAACGTTTATGTAGGGACGCAAGAAACCAACGGAGACGCTTTTACAAGGGAAAAAATCCGAAAATACAGCAGTGTATTTTTAGTTACTTAAATTATTTTATTACCATCGCTGGACTCGTTATTAACAGACAAAGATATAATTGCAATAGGTTTTAAACGTTATTTATTATTTTCTCCAATTTCGCACCAACTCATATATACATTTAACTTTAAAGTTTACATGGTCAATATCATTCTTCTAATACAGTGAACATCACGATTTTTATCCGATGACTGATGATTTATTTGAATTTCCTTGTGTAGGTACTATCCTATCTAACACATTATTATATATTATATTTTTTTTTGTGAAAATGATGCATATTAGTTATCAAGTAATGTTTTTCGTTTCCTAATATTTGACACCAGCAATAACAATATTTCATTAATTAAAAATAAAATCTTCAAAAATACTATAGCAGTATGATTCAACAAGTGAATTTATTTATACATGGAACTAGAAATTACGATATGTGTAACAATGTATGTAGAGAAGATTTAATTCATGCTTTTTTTTATGGGGGGGGGGATTGATCCAACTCTGAAATGTGACCTTTGTTAAAAGTGAAAACTTGATAAGAAGAATTATATACTAATGTCTAGTTACATAAAACATTCAAATAAATACATTTGAATGCATAAAGAAAAATAAATGACAGATATTCAATTTAAAAAAATCATAATCACGCTACCTCCAACTAATCTTGGGAAGTATATCAACAAGTATCAAACTTCCATTGCCACTTATGCTAATGTATGTTTCAATCTAAAATCAAACGTAATTCCATATTAACTATAAACTATTAACTAACCTCAAACTCCAATCAGGCTGTAAGCCTTCCTTTCGATTGTATCCTAATATTGAACTATATCTTTTTACTTTGGTAAATGTTGATCGCCTGTGAACATCAATGAATAATTAATTCAAATATTCTTTACAACATCACAGAGGCAAAGTAAGTAAAAATCATAAAATTAAGATGATTAATGTCACAATGATCTATCCCTCTTAAGTCAGATTTCTTTGTTTACAAGATATTAATAAATTTTATTATTCATCATATTTTGTTTCATTCATGCATGTTAACTTCATACATCATTTCTGAAAAGAAAAATACCAAAAGCTGTAACAAAGTTTTCAGCCCAATGTAATACATCACCGTAGATAGATTAAAAGGTTTTTTCTATCCTACCATCAATATGTGTGTATTATCTTGGTTTTAATAACGTATATAATACATATGAAATCTTCCAAGAATCTAAAAATGTCATGAGAGCTTTATCACCACGACTCTGATATTCCCATAAAATCAGTCACATCTCAGCTATCTGGCTACATCTTTATTCTTTGATGTGTTTTTCTCATACAGATATTCTTAAAATACATCCATTGTTCTCTATTTCATATTACACAGAGAACTTAATAGACAAATAAAAGTAAAGGCAGATAGCAGGATCACCACTGTCTTATTCCTCGAAGTAGAGAGGATAGTAAAACAACCATTTAAGAAATACAGAGATATGATTTTATACCACTATATCTGAAGATAACTTCCAGAATTGAGACATAATAACTGTCTTTTCATAATATTATATAGAGACGTTGTGGAGATGAAGGTAACAATTATCTAGGAAGCATAACATGTGAATAAAACTGAGAAGTAAGGCAGCACATAATTTACTAGAATGAAACAATGCTGCATTCACAATAATAACAATAGAACATACGTTTTCTTTAGCTTAGTTCTGTTCTGAGGTAAGAAAGAAACGTGTAATTTATGATAAGAGTGCATCCTGCTTTGTTTACTCATATCTTCTATATTTGGTTTTACCATGTTGATACAACTGGATGAGATACATGCTGCTTCCAGGAGTTAAGCTCGAGAATTAGAGATTAGATATCGTCAAGTCGTTAGTAGGCAGAAGACCATACTTGACAGGTTGATGATCATTCACGATGGCTAGAACGCTTGTACGTGTACGGATCTGCAAGAGAAACCACTCGAAGGCGGTTCAGAACTTGGAAGGAAACAGAGCTCTGGAGTTGGGGTGACTTTACCTATAATTGGGTAAACTCTACCATTGCCTGTCAATCTCGATCCGGCGTTAGACAATATTCATCTTCAACAAAAAAAAAAAAAAAAAAACAAATGTAGCTTCAAACAAATTACTTGAGAGCAAGCCAAAAAAAAAAATATTAAAAATATAAAATCTGTACGTGAAAAGATAAGCAGAGCTCCACCAAACATGTACTTCATTTGCTTTAGCAGATGTGCAGTTTGTCGATGGTTCGTGAAAATCCGCAACGGAATATGCATTGATGAGTGATTTAAACAAATCAATAGATCTATTATCAAATTCCTTCCTATGTAGTAGTTGCAAGAGGAAAACTAAAACAGATTAAAAGGAGAAAAAAACATTGATCTATGTGTGATGATGCAATGTAAATATAAATCGTATGAAGTTTCATTTTTTTTTCTATACTCACATTTTGCCGGCCCCCCCCCTAAAAAATCCAAGAATAAAACTAAATGAATAAATATAACAATAATCAAAAACATGAATGATTTACAGATCATTCCTTCCTCAATTTCGCACCTCTCGGTTGGAGTTTCGCTCATTTTTCTGCATCTCTCTAAATTTCTTGATATTCTCTGTAAAGTTAATTAACAGGAGCTAGTTAAACAAAATATTAATTTTTGTTTAATTAAACATCGTAAGGAATAAGCATAACAAATTATAAAAATATAGATAACGGAAATATATGAACTATAGAAAATGATGACTAAGTGTTATAAATGCCACTGTTTGTGGACACCGTCGCATATAACGGAAGACTATCCGATATACAATCCAATGGTGTGAGGAATATGGGTTAGGAATTATAGCTAGTTCACAGGGACCATCGGTGTTTTAAGCTCCATACGAGCGATTGTACACCTAAGAGATTATACTCGCACGGGCCTGTATAAGCTGTATAACTATAGTGTTTTAACCTTCCACACCACTTGTAGTGACTAGTTGACGTTCTTGTATGTCAATGGAATTTTACTCTGTGATCGATACTAGAATGTGGACACGGTAGCACACGAGGAGAGCTGCGTTATTTGCCACCGTGGTGATATACACAACTATATATCAATATGCTCAGTTTTTCACACTGTGGTCAACTCTGATAATACGATGTGAATAACACAGTGAATGTCTTACTATACAGTGCGTATCAAATAAACGGGACAGTTTTGAAAAGTCTGTCAAAAATATCTTGTTTCAAATCATGATGTCTATATTTCTATTTAATAGATCATCTGAAGTTTATCATTTTCAAATGCAATTAAAAATAATGAAGTTTGTTCTGCTGAGTAACACAAACATTTTTGTGGGGCGCTCCAAAAAACGCTTGCAACCAAATGGAAACAATGAGAATTACGATCATCAGATTTTTTGCTATATCAGCAGTCTTCTCTAATTTTTCTTTATTGTTTTGCATTTTTTTTTTCCGAATATGATTTGAAATACTATTCGAAGCTATTTATTTACTTTCCATAGTATTTGTTTATTTTAATATGTTATCTTTTACAATAATTTCTTTAAAACTTTTTTTTTTGTCACCATAAGAAAGGGTATTTGTTGGTTGTTTAATGAATAGTGTTTATTTGAATATGATGAATTCTGAATTGCTTTTGTTTTATGTTGTTTCGTCATCTGCTCAGCGAACCACGGAATTATTTTGGAGGTATTAAAAAAAAAAAAAAAAAAAAAAAAACTTGGATTAAATTTAAAGGGTATTATTTATTCTGAATCATATATTGAATCAGGTACTCCCTTGATTGATTAATACTTTTCATAGGTCAACATTATGTTAGTCATTTTGAGTCGATTTCCTATGACTCATAATCATTCACTCCACGGAAATGTAATCTAAGTTATGGCATAAAATACTTACATAAAGACGACCGTCCATTATTTGGAGGAGGGAAAGCACACTGCATCAAGAGTTAGTGGAAACACAGCGAGCGGCCAGAAATATAATAACGCTCACATAAATGTCAAAGTTAACCGAGGGCTGACGACGGGAAAGCGAGAACAGTTGACAACTGCAAGTGCAATTCATTACTTAGACGTACTAAACCCGGCTGCCTAAGAAACTTTCCTGGGTTGAATGGTTAATTTGTCCGATCTGATCCTGTATGAGCAATTACTCCTATGGAATAGAAAGAAATAATAGAAGTTTTTATATCATAGTTTTCGAGTCAGAATGCTATCCAGACCAGATTGGGAGAAAGAATTCTGGCAAGCCTATAACCATGTGCGAAGTTGTAAGATCAGAATCTTTAATTTCACATAGATATGAATGATTCAGAAGTTATTGATATAACTATGTGATTGTCAACTCATTGCTAAAGAACGCCGTTCCACATCGAATATGCACTGATGATAAGGGAAATAATCGAACACCAGTCGAGTAAAGATAACATTGTTGATAATGTTCAATTAAGTAAGGACTTTTTTATTAACCAATCGAAATGAATGTACTATCTTTGGGAAAGCTGAGAATTCAAATAGCTTTTAAAACTGTTGAACTTAAGCTGTATGATAGTTATGCGTTATCCAGAGGAAATGATTTATGCAGCGTAATGAGCTATTTTTGAGCAAAATTGACCATATTGTTACGAGGAATTTGATACTGAATAAGGATTTCGGAATGGAACTACAGAGTGACAGAACTCTTTTTCCCTTGCAATAAGTTATACCTAATTTTTGAAAACTTAGACCCTTAGCGTTCTATTCAAGTTGAATAATATTTTTGAAAATGTAGTTGCTCGCCATAATAAGAAAACAAAGTGAAAACTGTGCAAATAAAAATGTCTATGGGCGTATCGTTACAGTAGAGTGATAGCGCCCTCTTCACCTTTAAGTTTAACAACTAGAATTGATATGTTTTCAAACGATTTTAATCAATTCATTTTTGAACATCAATCAAAAAGTAATGATCAATAATTCAAACAGAAAAATGCTGTAACCTACATCAAAGCCAAAGTCATTCTGACGGTCATAGGGCCAGGGGGGGGGGCACATATTGTGCACCCCACTATATTTTTTTTATTCTTGACCGTCGCTCTTTCATATTGCATGGACGATAGAGCAGTCAGCTCTAGCAAATTTGGTACACTATAATTTTCAGGTTCATCATATGGGGTGCGCTATTTATACTTAAATAAGATAAATACATAGAAAAATTCACAAAATATTGGAATTAAATCATTTAACTCCTCCTAAATCATGGTATTGAAGATGCGAAAACATGTTACAAATATGTTTTAGGATTCATTCATGTGTATCATCTCCTCGTCATTTGAAATATTCAGCGGTTGCAGTACTGAAGGGGCCTCTACTGCTCTTAAATAAAGAAAAATTGATTTCACCAACTAGAAGGCGTTTTGGTATTAATATGAAATAATAAAATAAGATGTTTTTGTCATAAATCTTACTATTTAGGCATGCAGAGTGAATAGTATAATAACTACATAATCATATTCTGTGAAATTACCATTGGATAAACTCATTTACAAAAATTAATAAATGTGAATAAATGAATATTTCAATATTTTTCTATTTATATTATTGTTGTGGGCCATTTATATTTATATAAAAGAACAAAAAACAAAAGAAAAAGATTGGCTATTCGTTCTGAAGTTTATTACTAAATTTATTAATAGCAACCATATTTATAAACACCAAAATATCGTTTAAGAACTAGGTAATAAAAATGATCAAAAATTGGAATAACATGAACTGTCAATTTATGGTTGGCTCATGCCGCAAACCGAAATATCCATTCCGACAAAAATATGTATCAAATGATGTTCGATAGAATAAGTTATAGAGAAAGTCACAGTTTGGGGAAAAATGACAAGCGATATAGAAATGGACTATAAAAGTTTGGTACAGGGGGGGGCCATTGCTGCTTCCCCCCCACCCTTTGGTTCTGATGGGTTAATCAACGATAATTCATTCCAACTACCATGGTCAATCGATCAATTAGTAAATCAATCATCAATACAAACAATCAAATAAACAATCAACCAACCAAATCACCCTTCTTGAGGTTGACATTCTTCTTTTTTTCTTCTTTTTTTCTTAGTTGAAGAGAATATTCAATGCCGAGAAACATAATGTTAACATAGTTTTAAAAAAAAAAGACACAAACAAAACAAAGAAAAAATACAAAAAAATGCATTAAATAAATAGATTTGTTAATTAGACTTTTGATTAGATAATTCGATGAAATGACAATAGATAATGAAAGGGTTAAGAGCTGAAGTCTGGCTGTTACAAAAAGTCTGAATGATGTGCTAATTTTCTCATTTGCTTCCATTTTGTGCGAAAGCCGTTTTATTGAGCCCACGACAAACAGTTTTTGTGGCTCAGCAATGAAGAAACTTAGTATTTTAAAATGGCATTTGAAAGATAAGACTAGAGGATTATTGAGACATCAAAATAACAGTCTTGTCAAAAAAATGGTACAGTCGGGGAAAAAAAATCATTTAGGTGTGAAATCATTTCATATAATGTGTGTTTTAGTGGTACCAATTAAAGAGCCAAAAGATTTTCTTGACTGATTCGGCGCTTTGTCCTCGCACTATTTGATTTCGTAAAACAGAGTTATCTAGGTTTTGGCTGACAAGGAACAAATCGAAATTCGCACTTCTTTGTTCTGAGACGCTGAATTTGAGGTCATATGCGAAATCGTACACAAAAGCATGGGACGGGCGTCGAAAATGGATTTCCTTGATTGTAGAAAAATTAGTCATTCTCAAAAAATATGCAACCGAAAGTGTGATAAAAAAATTGCAGAAGAAAGAGTGATATTCTTGCTTAATGAAATAAACAATACAGGTTGAATTTTTTTTATTTTTATTTTAGTTTATAAAAATTATTTTTTTATTTTTTTTTTTTTATTTTTAAAATTTTATTTACTAAAATTAAAAATTTAAAAAAAAAAAAGAAATTTAATTTTTTATATTCTAAAATATTTTTTAAAAAATTTTTTACAAAAGTTTATTAAGAAATAATGTAACTTTTTTTAGTTAAAGAAATTGTTTTTTTAGTTAAAGATTAAAACAACAGAAAGAAATTAATTTAATAAGCATTTTTTTATTTTTTTTTTAAAATATATAAATTTTTATAAATATTTTAAAAAAAAATTTTTAAAAAATAAAATTTTTTAAAATTTTATTTTTTAAATAAATTTTAAATTTTATAATTTAAAAAAATTTTTTCTTTTAACTTTTTGTAATCTAAAATTTTAAATTTAAAATTAAAAAAAAACAAATCAAATTACTAAATAATTAAATAAAAAATAAAAAATTTTTATTTAATGTAAAAACAATTTAAATAAAAATAAAAATTTATTAGAAAAAAAAATTAAATTTATAAATAAAAAAATAATACCTTCACACTATAAACAAAATGTATTTCCACGTACATTTTTTTGAACAGGACTGTATGACATAATAAATTTAAACGAAAATTTTCGAAGACTTTCACATACTGTCCGTTTTTTATTGATAACCCTGTATCACATTTTCACAAACGGAGTCGAAACAAGTCCCTGCAACTTCCATCTATGAGATCCTCCGTTTCATAAGCGACTCCTTTAAGATGCGTAAAAGTTGTCCACGACGATTCTGGCATCGAGAAATCGTGATTCACACACTCTCATACAATTCGCCTCCTGATCGGATGTTATAGTCAGAAAACCCTTTGTGGGGTGTTCCATAAAAGCCCAGTGTTTTTTTTAAGTATGATTTGATAAATAAAAACTCGAAATCTTAATTTGGTATTCATTATCGTGTGGTTTAAATTGTTATAACTGGAACACATCTCTTAATAGGTTTACTTTAATATACATGTATATTTGTGTGAGGTGAAGCAAGCCTTTATATATCTGTTCGTTTTGTTTGAATTAACATATGTAATTAGAAGTAGAGTGTAGAAAACGAAATGATGAAGATGGAGACACGTTTGTTATATTTGATTTCTTGAGATGTGTTGTTCTCAGGCTTAGCTTTCGGGACTGAATTTTTAGGCGTTGACGGTGTACCACTCTCAGAGGAATTTTTTGTTTCAACTGTGCAATTTTTGTCTTTTTTTAAGTTTGAACTGATTTGAAAAATATTATTTTGTTCAACAAAATAGAAGGGAAAAGTTGATACTCAAAAATCAAAACATGGTATTAAGGCCTTAAGTTATCTTATAAAGGATACCCCTCTACCATCGATTTTTCGGATAACAAACTTTGCAATAGCTGCAAAAAAAAAAAGAGAAAAAAAATTGGCCGATGACCTTGTGATATTTTCTTTCTAAGTTCGCGCAACTTTTGAAGACCAAATATTAGTGATGCGTGGGTATCGGTTCCGAAATTGCTAACCATGTGTACCGTGCGTCAGACGGAAATCTGTCAGATACGTATTTTGCGTACAATCATCTGGAAATTGTTTAGCCAAGTTAATTTATTTATTATGAATCTCTTATATTAAAATCAATGATTTAGGGTGTTCTTGATAACAGGTCACGAACATTGAAAATAATGAATGAAAAACAAAAAGTCGAAACATAAATATATAAGACATTTTAAAAACACATATTATGCGTAAGAATAAATTCTTGATAAGACTTTTTTTAAACACCATTTCAGCAAACGACAAAGAGCGTGTAAACTCAAAATTAGCACTTTTAGGGCATTCATTAATTTAATTAGAGCAAATTTTGATTATGCATCAATTGCATTAATTAATTTAGTAATGATGAAGTTTTTTTCGGAGAATTGATCTTCAGTTTGTTCGAGAGGATGCAGTGGGTAACAGCGCGGAGCCAATTTTTGCGGCGATCGCGTGCCAACGGCGAGAATATTGGGGGGGGGGGGGGGGGGTTCTGAAGTTACCCCCAGTCTTCGGTGTGTCAAAGATAGCCACTACTCTGATTTAGGATTAAAGTAAATTAATGTTTTGTTTTTTTACAACGCCTTAGGTTATTGATCCGAGAGGAAGGATGAGAATGCAGAGATGATTAATCGATGAGTTTAAAAATTGTATATTTCTTTTTTCACGAAATGGGAATTCTATTCATCAATATTATTGGTAATTCTCAGCCAATACTAAATCATAAATGAAAATGGAGATGTGTACGCTTCAGATAACTGACAGGTATTGGATTTGCGGCAAATGTATCTCGATTGATGCCAAAGTTGGAGCAATGAAGTCAACGAATAACAAAAGGTAAGGTAATGTTGTTTGTTTCTTTCTTGAAAATTGGTCTTTGTATTACTTTTTTTTTTTTACTCAATCGCTATTGTTCTGTTCAAGAGTATTAAGAGATGTCCTGATTGCTATATTTATTATTTTAGCTACGATACTTGAATGAATTATACGTTATTTCAGACTTTTGACTGTGAATTGTGCACACTGTAATTTTCTTACTTATTCTTAATTTCAAAATTGGTCTTACGAATATTATGTAGCAAAGCTGTAATTTAAAGTGTTCGTGAAGCTTCACGAAGATTGGTGTGTATTAGAAGTCTGTTTCCTAGATAAGAAATGGGGGTAAAATCTGTCTCCTTTCGTTGTAGTGCTAGTGTTTAAAACCAATTGGATGTAGACCAACTGGTGAGTGGACCAATTGGATGTAGACGAGTGGTGGGTGGACCGATTGGGTGTAGACCAAATGGTTAATTTAGTGGACGATTAGGGTTTAGACGGAATGGAGGTAGACCTATTGGCTAGTGGACCAATAGATTGTAGACCAATAGTTGTTTTACCTTGCGCTTCAGTGGCTGCTTGACAGGCTGAGCAATTGCAAGAGTACCATGAACAATCCAGAAGCTAGGGAGGAAATCAAGAGTCGTTTCCTGTTTAAACTGCGCAAAGGTCCAGATCCCTTAGAGCTATCTACACTTCTCTCTAATACGCCATACCTCACACAGCACATCGAGGATGGGTTTCAGGAAGGGCTTATAGCCGGAGCAGTTTTTGTTGACCTCTCAGTTGCCTATGACAATGAAAACCATATGATTCTCACCGTAAACTCATTAATTGAGGTGACGAAATATTTGAAGCTGACAAAGTTACTCCAGAACGTGCTGTCAAATAAACGGTTCTATGTTGACCTGGATGGCAATCGTAGTTATATGAGACTTGCTTGGGAAATATCTGCGGTATCTCCCTCAAGGCCAGTCAAAAATATTCCATTTTAAGGGGAACAAATAAAATAAAATAAAACAAATGTTCAAATTGGTCCTGTGACCACCTAACATTAATCGTGGGATGGAGGTGCGGAACCCCTAGTAATTAAGGGCCCGGTGGTGAATCCCATCAATGTACATGCACTTTTGCTTATGCTTTTAAGCATATCCAAAGCTTTAATAAAATATTAATATATGTCTGTTATGTGTAAACAAGCGACTTTGATGGCAAAAAAAAAACAAAACAACAACACTACTAATTTATTTGAGTTTTCTAAATAATGTATGTATAATTTTATTATTTCAAGCCACCCGTCCCTAAATAAAAACTGCATGATCAACTGTCTGGCATGTGCCACCCAAGGTTTATGATGACCGTTGGCCATAATGAATTACTGAAGATTAATTTTGAACAAAATTTACTAGATTTCTGCTACTTATCAGCAGTTAACTATAAAGTATCGATCACAAAAAGGTTTTCATGCGACCAGTTGGAAGCAGAAAGTTTTAGTATTGTTTGTCGATCACTTGGCGAAACTTAAAGCTACAAATCACGTTGAATTACGACAGTTGAAATTCACAGTAGACCCACCCGTACAAAATAATTATCAATTCTTATAAATTTTGCACTTAAAGAGAAATTAATTCATATTGCCGGACTAAGGGAAAACTATATATCCCCCCCCCCCTCCCTGTACATAACTGTATTCGCCTCTCATCACTTTAAAACAAATCGGAAGGATTCTTGGCGCCTGAATTGGATCACTTAAGCCGATAAGCCAAATACCATTACAAAATAACTATAGAATAATTATCTAAACGAAAAAGGCAAAACATATAATAGAGACACTAGAATAGAGGCAGTAAAAGAGAAGAAAGATACCATATGGAGTCGCTTACTATTAAAATTCTTATTAAAATTGATTACTTTCTGTTTTTGAGTGTCATCTAACTTTCGATTATTTTTGTTTTAAATGAAAACATTTGGACTCTTTACAATAGAAACAGGCACTTACGTCTATAGAACTAGACAACTTTAGTTAAATCATCTTTTTCGGTACCTATCGTGATCAACGGCTTGATAGTAGATGCATTATACTCTTGGACCATGCCATTCACGTTTAAAAAGTGAAATGCACTACAGAAAGGCACAATCACAGTGTCTTTGCAATAAATTAAATTTGAAATTCCGCATGAATCTAATGTTGTTGTTTTGTTTTGTTTTGTTTTTGTTTTTTGTTTGTTTTGTTTATTGTTTTTTTTTTTCCAATATAATGATAATAATCTGTTAAAAATTGTCCATGAGAAACAGGACTATTATCACTTTGCCACGTTCATTTGTTTTATTTTTTTTATTTTTTTTATTATTATTAATTTTTTGTATTATTATTTTGTTTTATATTTCATATA
>CALNVZ010001303.1:0-17142 GCA_940671915.1 Paracentrotus lividus
TTGTTGAAAGTTTGGAATTAATTTTCACTTTTGATACACATCATTGCCATTAATAGAATTGTTTGTTTTGAAATCGTTATTATCAGCAATAAATCATCCTCAGACTATCAGCATCTCATCATTATCTTAATTATTGTAGGTCTTTCATCATCACTATGCGTCATCGTCATTTATGTCACCATCAGATCACCATCATCGGTATCAAACCATGCACTATCCAAAATAATCATCATTCATTTACATTAGTGTCATACTCGCCAATCATCCGGATGATTATCATTATCGTCGTCATCCATGTGCGTTCTGTTCTACTAGCCACAATCGTTGCTACTAACTGTTCTCTCTATCTTCTGTCGCATTGCTCCCTCTTTGGCCCTCTCCCTCTCTTTGTTCTTGCCCCCCTTCCTTCCATCCCTTCTTCATTCCATCCATTCCTCTTCTCACCTCTCTCTCCCCGCTTCCTTTTCGCCTGTTCCTCCCTTTTCTAAAGTCACCAACTTCCTTCCTCGTTTCCCTCCTTCTTCTTCCACCTTCGCTCTCAACTACTTCACTTTTTCCCTTTCTTCAATCTCCCGTCCTGTTCCTCCACTCTCTGCTTTCCCTGTCTCATTTTATCTTTCCCTCCATCCCTCTTCCTTCTCCTGTCCTTCTCACCTTTCTAAATTCTGTCCATAAAAAAAAATGAAGAGTGCCGATCCATGCTTTCTCTAAGTAAAATTGCTGTAATTATTGCTGATGAGAATTACCTTTTCCCATTATGTTATGTCGTCAAATGTTATTTAGATATTAATCAATATCATGCGTTTTCCCTCCTGCATGCAACAGGCTATTTAGCTCCATCAGCATTTATATAGATTGATAATGAATAATTAATTGGGCAATCCTGCTTTCATCAAATACAATTACTGTATGCAGGGTATATCACCTCTATCAATTACACCTCAATTTTTGGGGTTGTTGGCTGCAGTTTTTGAATAAAAATGTTGTAGACAGCTTGTGCTTTCAGTTTTGCCAAATGTTCTACAAAATAGTAATTCTATGATAATGTATACTCCCATGGCTTCTATCAAATCTAACCCAAAATATCTAATGATGAACTAAGAAAATGTAGACTAAAATAAATTGGAAAGTTGGGGAAGAGAATCCTGTAACTTTTCATTGGGGGCAGACAAACAATATGAAACATTACTTGGCGACATGAAGCCATGTTAAAAACTTTGTTAAATTTATCGCATTCTAACACGTTTTGAAATTCCTTTTTGTTTTTAACTGAAGCATTAATTTTTAAAGAATATAAAAGATAAATGGCTATCAAGATCAATATGAACTATTACGATTACCAATACACACTATCTCAGCTCACATCGTAAATCATCTTCAATGCATTAAAATACATTTGACACAAGGAGAAAAATAGAATACAACTAGGAGAAGTAAATAAACACCTATCAGCATGTTGTCACTTGGTGTGAAGCTAATAACTTACTATAAATGTAATCCAAAACAAATTATATGCTTTTTTAGAATAGAGGTAAAAATATATATTAACTTCAAGCAGTTATGGAAACTCAAGGTAAAGTTTTGAACTTAGTTGATACAGTGTCATTTATAGGGTCTTATATTGATGAGAAACTTAACTGGGAGAAACTATTATAATGTATGTAATGTTGCCAGCAAAAAAGCAGGCTATTCTGTACAGAATCAGACATTATGTATGAAAAAGATTATTGGTTATGGTACTAAATGCATTTATTTTTATCCGCACATTACTTTGGATTAGAAGTCTGGGGACTGCCAAACAAACATTCCTCAGTCGAATTTTGGTCATCATCAAAGAGGATTACTCGTGTTATAATTATTCAAATTTCAATCATCACTTGTTTTCAGCTGCCTTTGTTTTTTCTGAGTTATCGATTCTAGATGATTTTTAAGGGCATTGGTCTCATGAATTGCACACATTTCGTGCTGATTTGTTGAATAACAAACTTCCTCATCGTTTCTTGATATTTCTCATTTGTTAATACCCTTACAGACAGAAGAGGCAACGAAAAAGACAATTACACTCTCAAGTAAGGACATCTTGGAAAACAGTCTGTTTCGTTATTCAGCGTCTGTATAATGGAACGACTCTTCCAAAAGCATATTAGAAAATTAAATACGGAAACTTTTTTAGACAGTCATAGTAAAAGTGTCTACATTATTGGTGGCGATAGTCATCATTTTCAATTAATTTAATTAAATTTCGTTATTTTAAAGATAGCAAATACTGCTGATATATTTATTCTGTGTCTTAAATATTAGCGTATGTGATTCTGATAATTGCGTAAATCAGACTTTATGTGTATTAATACATAGTAAGTAGATTGAAATAATTTAAGTGATAAATACTCTCAATATTATTCGCATGTAATGCTAATTTTATCTATGCATATTATGTCATTATCATTATTTTATATTGGACACTAGCTCATCCACAATAAAACGTTAGCAAACTAAGATAGGGGCCAACAAAATTTATGCAGTACGATTATGTTATTGTATTGTTGGGTCTCGTACCCATTATTACCAAAATGCATTTATCTTTATAGTATTCGAATTCTGTTTTGGTGCATTATTTCCCTTTGCACAATGGTTGGTAAAACTTAAATAATACAATAAACAAAGTACTCATATCGTTTATTTCCTCACTGACATAGGGTTCATGGATAAGATGCTTATAGCCATATGGTCAACGAGTATAATTATATAATCCATATTCATATCTTAAAATAGCATATTATCTATTTAATATGACATTCAATTTCTGTCTTCACCATAATCGTCACTACAATGCCATATTGACTAAACGGCTGACTTGCATTAGGAGAACATACTAAAAGCATAGTCTCGAGTCCTATTGTGAGTCACGGGTTCATGATGAGGTACTGCCATAAATACGAAGACTTTATTGTTTGACCTCTGAGATTCATACACTCACTTCTATCATGGTCTGTTGGAAGACCACTCACGTTTTATCTCATCGTCATTATCGTACCACACCGGCATAACCATAAAAACCGTAGACGACGTTCCTGCTATTTTGAGAGCTCGTAGTATCTCTCTTATCGTAAGCTAGGTGGTGAGCACTATGAGGTCTACTCTAGAAGTCTCGAGATCATTCCTTGTTTCAGTATTCTAGTACTATCATAAAGCCTCTTTACATTCTACCTACTCCTCATTGCTGACAGGTCTTCTTTACACTTTATTGTATTAACTCACGCATGCCCTGCCTATACAAAACTGAGAGCTATGACTCTGAATCATAAGATGGACATAAAGGAAATCGCCAATCCTTGTAGAATTGATACAATATTGAGTTATGTACAGCATTGGTTGTAGGCACTTAACTATTATCTCGTAGGGTCCAGGTATATCAGAAGAGAGAAATGTTTAGCACCATTTAATATGATTCACTTTGTCTCGAACAGCGTAGAGAGAAGTCAAAATCAACGGTATTGCTCTGTGGATGTTCAAAGAGTGTGCTAAAATAACACCACTATTTGTTTCTAACTTGAGGATGAGCGTCAAATTTTAAATATATTTATGTGTGTGTAAAGCGGAAGGGAACGATGACAAAGCGGTCTAAAAACCAAGACACTATTAAACGCGTCGTGCGATAACGATGAGAGCATGGGCGCATTATTATCATGTTTCAGTGTAATTGGAGAAAGGGAAATGTGACTTGTTTTTGTATCTTAAAAGTAAATAAAGCAGAAATAGAGGGAAAGGATAACATCCACGAGTTTACTGTTACAAGATGTAGAACAAATCAACTAACTTAAAACTGAGAGAATAGGAAAATGAGCAGGTCAAAGATCAGTAAAGAGTCTTTAGACGTTGACTTACGTCAGAGTCGCGATATACAGGCAAGTGATAGACACGTTGCATTTTAGACAGATGCATGAGTAACATCATTCCTATATAGTTGGACATCCATGTGTTTGTTGGATCCACAAAGTGTCATTAGGCTATTCCGTGAAAACTATCTGAATTTAGGCCTGTCCGCGGGCTTCAAAAAATATAATTTGACTTACGAAGGCCCATCACTCCACTTTTATATTGACATATTTTTGTTTAATGTTTATCGTACGCTTAACTGAAATAAATCTAGCATTATGAATGCTAGGCAAAAGCTAATATTTGTTTCAATTCATTTATTAGCATGCATGACATGCTGGTATATTTTAAATGCCTGGGCGGAGTTTCATCAATTAACTCATACATTTTGAATTATCAATCAAAGCTCACATACCGGTACTGAATACATAACACATTAATGAGACTCCCATGTAACAGCCCCACACATTTTAGGAGAAGATTTATCTAGAATCAGATATTAATATCAATCCAAGATAATATTCTCTTTGAATTGCAGAACTGCGACTTCATGCTCATACAATAAAGCCACACTGAAGTGTAGCTCTGGTTTGTAGATTTTCAGGTCATCTTTTGAATATCAGGAAGGATATTAAGTCTATGTGAATTATTATTGTCAATCCCATTCTGGCTCTCTTTGTGTAATTCCATGTTTTTGTTACTTACCTTTTTAACTGTGTTTGTTCCCTCAGGACAAAGTAGCTGTTTTTATCTCTAATTATCATCTGCTCGCCTTTTGTTAGTCTCACTAGAAAGCCATCAGTCACAAAACATATTTTTCTTCTTTCATGGTGAAAAGCGATGAAACGTTGTCTTAATGTCGCGTCGACACAACTGGAATCCTCCTCTTTGGGTACATACTTTCTTTCAGTGTAGAAACATTTTTAAATTTTCTTTCGCAATACATTGTGTATAGTAGAAATAGTTTCTCTCCTCTGGGCTACGGAGAGCAATTTTTCATGTAAAATCATTACAGTCATATACAAATGTACATGTACCCCATCTGTCATTCAAAGTAGAGAAATCAAACCGCTTAAAAAAAACTACATGACATAATACTATCATCCTTCATTTTAATTGGATCTATCCAAATAGATTAAAACTTAATCCATTACAGATAATTTCTTATAATAGTAAACAGAAAATTAAATTCAAACTTTATGCTGACATTTAGCGAAGACATTAAATCAATTCCCATCTAGCAGAATGGTTGTGACTTCATCTACTTTTAATCCATTTTGATTGGCCGCCCAATTATTTCTTTTTAGATACTTTGATCATTTTGTGAGATCCTTCCAATGAAAAAAAAAAGCACAGAACTTGTTTATGACTTGACTGGCTGAGAACACATATACGACTCCACCGATTTCATTTGGGTTTCATTGTATATTTTTCCTTAATTTAGAAATGGTCCAGCTTCCAAATTGATCTGAAACAGTCATAGCTATCATGATACTCCTTGATGCAACAAAACACTTTCTTTTCTCCCCTGCCATTTGCTCTTTGATCTCTTGCTACTTATTGGTTGTTTAGAGTTTCAATTGGGAACATGCAATAACACTTTACTGTTTTAAACCTTTAACGCATTTAGAGAAGAAAATGAGTCGGTATAGCCTCTTCGTTTTTTTTTTGGTTATAATTCTTGATGTGTTGAGAATTTTTTATAAAGCTCAAGAAATATTAAATAAAGCATTCTAAAAATGTGTAATTGGGGGCATTTTAAACTTAATTAAATGGAGGCAAATCTTAAGCAATTTTTTTAAAAGTGATTTATTTTAAAGTTATCTCGAAATACAAAAGAAGAATCAGCACATGTCTGTATTCTTCGGACTGGAAAGAAGTGTTAGCGCACTTAATTTCTCATTTCTTCTTCTGAAACATCATTGATGCTCGATTCAAGCACAGTGTTTTGGATTGTCCTTCTGAAGAAAGCTCTGAAAATGGCTGGAAATATCGAATAAGCAACAGAGTGCTTTCATTCTCCTTTTCTTTTGCGGAGGATGAATTACCATCGACAGAAGGACAGTGCCTGGTGTCGTTTCATGGGTATGAATCCGCCTTGCAACAACAACTAATCCTTCCCAAGAAAATTGCCCAAACTGCCAATAATGCTAAATATGCAGAAGTCCTGGGTATATTTGGGAGGAACTAGACGTTTGACTTGGTCTTGCTTCCCGTGATGATGATGATCGATAGATGTATGTGTGTTCTTCTCAGATGGGTAAAACGATGAGCACATGTTGCTAGTTTACAGGATACTTACTGAGGAGGAAATGAAGATAAGTTGATTGGGTATTAAGAATGACAAAGAAACTTGAAGTTTAGATGAAGATAGTTGATTGTATACCTTTGTTTATATTCCCTTTTTTATTTTATAATGATGATAATGACAATAACTGGGATTAAGAAGCTTTTTTCCTCCGTTGCTCATCTGGTAACGGACAAAATTAACACAGTAATGCCGTATGGCCCTGGAACCCCGAAGGGGTCATTTTCGACCCTCTAAAGCCATTTTTTAAGTGTATGCTATAACCTCACTTGAAGGCAACGTAGGGTGGTGCCCGCCAGTGTCTCTGAGAAAATGAGCGAAGACCAGGAGACGCCGAGTGACACTCTCACAACGCTGAAGCTCCCCTGTATACAAAAGAAAAGCTATTTTATTAATCATACTTTTTTTTAAATTTTAGAGTAGATTTTTTTTTATACACTCATGAAAAACAAAAAACTAACAGAAATCACTCGGACGGCTGACATGAAGAATCTCCGATATTGGGTAGCCCATACTAGGGATGGCAAAAAGCAAGAAAGCCACTAGAACGGTTTTCCACCTTCACTGTATGGATGTAGTAACCATTGGCATTAACCTGCAAACAAATCCCATGCCTGCCTATTCAATAACACCAGGCAGAAGAAACAGCAACATTTTCAATAAACAGCTTTCGAAAATTGTCTTTTGGCCAGTGGTAAATATCAATCATATTTTATCCTAATTGGTCCCGTTTCTTCTTAGAAATACCTCAGTAAAGCATCATACTTCTCCTGTTGGATAACATTGATATAAAAAAAACTACAGCGTGTTCAAAGTGATGCTTTCTGTGTGATGTTGTGTTATGACTGGAATTTCTCATGAATTGGAATAGATTTAGATAAAGGAGAAAGTAGCTATTTATAAAATTTACCCTATTTTTTGAACAAAAAATGTATTGGGTGAAAAAAAGACAATGTTTACTACTGGCCATCTTATAGTTTTAAAATTACTCTACCCTGTCTAACACTCAAGCTCTGAGCGCACACCACCAATGAAAAGCCATCGTCTATGGTGTTCCTATTGAAACATGTGCCCACTAGTGGAGTTTTTTCACGGTGGTGCATACTGGATCACATACGGTATATACACTGTCAAAGGCCATCAGTTTGTACTACCTGAATCTGTATCTTGTATAATCTACTCAATTGTGTTACTATATATCTCATTTCATGTTGATACCACATAGAAACTGTTTGGTATGAATTTGGTTATACAATCACAGACAAAGAACCATAAACTTGAGCTTTTATTGCATTTTGGTTGGCCTGTCAAACTTGTGAAAGTGTTCTATGCAGCTCATTGACACTCTTGGGTCATATCTTGACGGAAGCACCAATTGTGATAATTCAAGTACAAAAATGTTTCTTTTAAAATGCTCTAATCAAATAAGCCTAGCAAAAACAACTTAAAAATCAACTTAAATTTTAGTGGACATCCCTACTCATAACACCTTTATAAGACGTTAATAACCCGATGTATGCATCTTGACATAATTCCTACTGCATTAATTTGCAGATTCAATAAACTAGAGTGCTTTAGCCAGTTTCATTCGAAATTGAAATGAATATCTGTATTGTGATTGCGATATAAAATTTAATGAATATACGATACATGTAAACAACTTGATTTCGCTTAGTCAGTTGTTTTCAACAACTCTTTAAAATATAAGAACATCTTTAAGGCTCCCATGCGTTATCTGACATAGCAACTGTACATTGCATGTGTAGCAATAATAATAAAGCAATATCAACAGTGCAAAGAGCTCTCTTGATGAGGACCCTATAGTATAACATATTTCAGACAAAAATGTTACATTTCTAGGTAATTTAAACCACGAATACCATTCTCTTACCTTGATGTCCTAATGTAGAAACCAGAGAATGATAAAGATCATAGCATGGAAATGACAAGATTGGAAATAGATGTTGACAGCGATGAAGATCACGAAAAAAAGAGACAACCATCACTGAATGTTGATCAGAAGGAGCACTGAATTGGACAGAGCTGGGGATTGAAATTATATCATGATTAGGTTACTAATAATACGTCGATGAACGTTTAATATGTAAAAATGGTTAATCATAGCAAACCACTCTGAATGTTTTTCTTGGTCTGGAAGTGTCAGAAAATAGATACGGTTATTTAGAAAACATCAGCGTGGTTGCCCGCCATTAACATGTGCTGTACCCGAACTCTATAGTACCATTATAAGACAAAGCTGTTATCTACTTTAAAATGTAAATAATATAGATTGTGCACGTTACATAGAGCATAGTCAAACGAAATATAGGCCGTTCACAGTTTAAGCTTTGTAATTTACTTTTAAAGTGTCAATAACCTTGCCATTATCAATTTCTTACGAAATATTTATGATTAAAAAACAAAATCAATCAAGTATGACAAATCGATAACATAATCCCTTTTCCCTTATATTTCAAGTACATGTATTATTATCACATAAAATAAAAAATAAAAAAAATAAAAAAATTAGTATCTAGATTGGCATTAGTTAGTAATCGCTTACAGTGCTTATATGTTAACATTGTCTTATCGCGATACCTTTTCTCTAAAGCTTCTTGAATCAATGAGTTGAGTGTCACTAGATAAATGCGTTCAGAATTCTCCGGACTGGTGTCGTATCGAAGAACTGTTTCATAAGTACAAGACAATCTGAAACGGGAAAGGGTGGTAATGAATTAAAAAGGACGAGAGTTGAAAGAAATAAACATTTAATTGGCACGACGAAAGGAATCTGTCGAACGAGAGGAGTGCCCTGTACACAAGACTTATAATCGCTCAATTTACGATTGGATTTTTAATCGATAGTCTTATCAGTGCTAATCCTAGTCCTGATCTAATCCTAATCCTAATCATGAACAGTACCTGTGTTCCGAATGAGGCTACTGAAAAAAAAAAAAACCGGACCGTAAATTTTGTATCGATCGGAAGTATTTTGTTTTACAGGGCATGGGAGGAGCATACTGCTTAAACATTTCTTTCTCTGACAGGTTTTCAGATCTGATATAATTTATTAAATTTTTGAATGGCTGGAAGCATTGTACTATGGAAATTGACTTGTCGGATTAAAACGTCCGACAGGTCCTTTTATGAGCGCCCCAGTTGCGCCACTGCATAATTACTTGTAACTAAACAGAATATACAGTGTCACCAAATTATTGTACAACTTTAAAAAATTGAAAATTAAACAATCGATTTGGTTTGAAATTTTAATTACTTATTATACCAGGGAAAAATGGGGTTTTATAAGGTAATGTACCATCATGAACCCCTAAATTAAAATTTCCGTACAAGTCTCGGAGTTCTAGGAACGCATTTGCATTTTCAATGGCTAAAAAATTTTTTGTACACTTAGAAGATGGGTTTTTAAAGAGTGTTAAAATTTCGGGGGGCTTACTTTGGCTTCCAGGGCTTCACCAAACCTCCTTGGCATACTGTCGACGAATTAGCTCTCATTTTTCACGGCCAATCCCATTTCCACGTCGCTGGAGCGTGTCGGGCTGCTGGATGTTTTGATGATCAGTCTAGAGGGCGCTGTTCGCTTACAGATCACCTGTCTTTATAAATGGGGATTAAATCTGAGATTGAGGTGCCTTTTCTATCTCTACAAGTTTTTCTGCTGAAATTAATGCTTTAAATATCTTGCTGCATGCTTGGGGTTCTGTCATGTGGAACACAACTTGGAAGACATCAGCTTTACGCAAGTGGGGCCTAAGAGGCAAAATAGTCTATGGACATTGTTTTATGATGTATTGATAGACAGACATAGAAGTGAATATTGCCATTTGCGACCAAAGAAAATTGCATCAGGCACAGCAGGCTGGGGAATGACTGGGTGCCCTCAAAATGTCTGCAACAGGCTAATGGCTACGTATAAAATGGGAATAAATTGACAGAAGAAGCCAAATGTTAAGGACAGTCCAAAGAAGTGGTCATGCTTTTGCAAAGCAACATGTTGAAAAGCCGGGTCGAGTTCTAGCACTCTGTCCAAGACCTAATTAGTCAGATTTAATGATATGATGCACGGGACCAATGTGTGTCTTGTAGGAAGCGTTTCAGGCGTCAGCTTTGAGCCCAACAGTGGGAAGCACATGTTGGAGGATGTTTCATGATTTGGGGTTGTAATGCAGCCATAGAGTTGGAGAGATAAATTTCTTAACATGCATATATGCTGAAGATATGAGGATATTTTTTGCCCTCAGAATGATCAATCCTCCTATCTGCTTAAAGCTGAATGGCGTCATTTACAGTTTCAAATAACAATACCCACGAACACAGCATAACCATATTAGCAATGTTGCGATCAGAAACATGTTAAGCTCCCAAGAAAGGGCACCCTCATCAGCCCAGATTTAATCCCATTTAGCACATGAGAGTGATCTGAAGCGACAGCGCCCTCTAAACTGAACATCAAACATCCAGCAGCTCCAGGCACATGTTTCGAAATGGTATTGGCCGTGAAATGAGGTGCTAATGGTCGACAGTATCTAAGGAGGTTAATGACTGCCTGGAATTGCCAAGAAGACCTGCCCCAAATTCAAACACTGCCTTTAAACGCCCATCTTCTGTAGTGTAACAAATAATTTTTGGGCCTTGGAAATTGGCAATGGCGGCCTAGAACTCTCGAGACTGACGGAACATTTGAGATTTAGTGTTTAGGTGATAGTGACTTTACCTATCCACCCATTTGATATAAATAGTATTAGAATTTCAAAAGCAACTTCGATTTATTATCCATTTTTTTAAAGTGTACAAATAATTTTTGGGGACACTGTATATGTATAAAATATGTGATTAGTTTGTTTGTTTATATATTGAAAAATAGTAATAGCCATCAATGGGACTGTATGAATGTTGATGGAGCATCTGCCATAATGCAGGCTCCTGGCAGCGAAAAACATTCCTCCAACAGATGAGTGCACGTACACATCCGAGTTATGATGTTTACATACCGAAAGATGGCGTAGATCTTATGTAGTAATCGCAGTCATCTATACTGCAGTCTGTAACAAAAGATAAAATTGCAACATGAAGGATACATTATTATGGGAAATATAGAAGCTGATGGTGATAATGCAATGATAATTGTTGATTGCGAACGATGAAATTGATTTGATTGGTGATGATGTTGATGGGATAACAATATGATATTGTTATGAAGGTCATGAATGGTGATGATTTGATGATATGAAGGATGATGGTGGTAGATTGATGATGATGGTAGATGAGATGTGATGATCAAGATAGATGATATGATTTTATTGGCCGGGATGTATGATAACAACTCTGATTTGCAGCAATGGTCCAATTTTGATGATTATGGATGGTTAATGATGACCGATCACGTATGATAATAATGATGGTGATGATGATGTTGATTGGAGGTGAGGATGACCGAGATGACAATTATTAATTGAAAATAGTTGATGATGATATTTTTATAATGATGGTAATTTCGGTGGTGATGAGATTGATGATTGAGTGATATAATGTTGGTGAAGGTGAGGATGAACTATACGTGGAATGATGATGATGTTATGTTTGATAATGATGGTAATCTTTCGATGGTGGGCATGAGGGTAATGATAACGTGATGACGCTTGATGTTGAAATAAAGATAATGATTCTGATTTCGATTCGTTTGTGATGATCGATTGGGATAAAAGTTGGTATAGTATTTGGGTAACTATTCTGATTAGATGTACGATAATCATTCAATCCATTTCTTCTTTTCTGTGGTTAAATGAAAGCCTAAATGTCAGGATTCTCTAATTGTTTTGCTAATTACTCACGTCGCAAATATTTTTCCTCTTCCTGAGATTACCACAAAAAAAAAAAAAAAAAAAAAAAAAAAAAAAATCGGTTGGAGCATTTTAAAGTAACACTTTATGAAAGTGTACTAAAAATGGTTACAATATATTTTTTCTTCATATCTTTCAAAAAAAACGTCTGAATGATACCTGCGTGTCCATTGGTGCTGCAGACTCGCCTCCGACCACGTAGCCCCCCAGAATGGTAGCTATTTCCATAGCTGAGCCAGACAGCGTGGCAAAAGCAACAAGTGAGGCTATCACATATCACAGCCTTCAGATACCACAGGTAGATACATAAGGCACAGACCTTTCTCACTGTCTTGTTTTGGATAAGGCGACCCTCGCTCATGTTACATTTTCAAAGTTGAAGAGAAAAGTGTTTTTGAAGAAAAAGCACTTTGGAGTGGTAAATCTCTATTGTGATACAATCCAATTCCCCATGTATACAAGACAATTCTTTAAATGAAAATACCTGATATAATCAATAATGTTCCATAGTTAAAATGGCGATCATATTTTTTTTTTGTTTGTGTTTTGAATCCGGAATAAAATGAATCCTGATAGGAAATTTCCCCGGTCTCAAGGACCTCACATAAAAAGTACACAACAGAGAGCATTGAATTTTGTTTAACCAGTCCGCCACCATGGGCCGCAAGACATCTCCTTGGTGACACACTAAGATGGGATATCTGTCTCTTAAGTGAGCGACTCTCCTCTATCAAGCCTCAGACTGAGACATCTCGGCTTTCTGATTCGGCTGCACATTTGTTTGATTGCCTGCTGCCAGTCTCTCATCAGCTCGGGTAGCCTGGGCAATCTCATTCGGGTCCACCCTCCTAGGATGCAAAACTGTTTTCATGATGATGATCTAACGGAAACATAGTAATACCAGCATTTTACCTTTAAACAACGTAACTCATCCACACTACCTGACAAATTTCTTAATTGAAACAAGCTATCAACGTCAATCGAAATACCATCTACGGATTCCGTAACAGAAATTGACGTTTCCCCTTGATGCCATTAGACAAATGTATGATGTCCTCAAGCGTATCTGACTAACTCCGCCCTCAATTACAACGAGTAAAGATAGAGTAAGAGTTAAGGAATGGTTTTATACCAGCCGGGGGGTCGAGACACCGTCCAGAAGATGTCAGCTCTGGATAGAGGTACAGGAGACTGGTGGGTCACTAAATACAAAATCCATACTTCATATTCTTTACAATAGGCCGATTCTCCGACCGAAAAAAATGACAGCAACATCCCTTTACCCGCCAACCACCCTTTAAGATACGAAGGAATGATTTGCGAAAGATACTCACCTTGTCGTTCTGGAAGGTACTGGCTGATGGGATGACTAGTATCCAAGTCTGCTTCTGTTTTTTTTTTTTTTAAAGATCTTATTATACCCATCTCGAAAAAGTGAACCAACGTGCCCTTCCACTCAACCTTCAGACAAAAGAAAGATGTCTGAAAGCTCTTCCTTGTCAGAGCTTTTGGATGTACTGGAAAGTGGGTGACTAGTATTCACAGTCTGCTTCTGCCTCTTTCAAGATATTCTGATAACATTTCGAACAAGCGACCGCAACACGAACCACGACCCCCTACAGCCTTCAGTACCAAGGAATAGTGTGCCAAAAGATACTAACGCTTGTCAGCTCTGGATGGTACTTGGATGCTGATAGGTGACTAGTATGACAGTCTGCTTCTGTTTTCTTCAAGATTTCATGATGCATTCTCAATAGGTGACAACAAATACACTTGATACACAACTACAGCCTTCAGACAAAGGACAATGTCTGTCAGCTTCTGGAAATCCAAAAGGTGACAAGGTGGATTACTGGGTCACTGTACACAGTCTGCTTCTGCCTTCTCCAGATCCGCTGATGATACAATTCTCTGAACAAGTGACAACAAAAATTAATGTGCCTTCACACGGGGACCCCACACACTACAGCCTTCAATCAAGAAGATGTCATCTTCTGGGGTGCTATAGTATGGTTGACTAGTAATCATCAATCTGACTCTGCTTTCTCTAATTCTTATGATACCATTCTTTGGACAAGTGACCAACCAACTTAGTCTCCACCACTAAGCCTTCAATACAAATGAACGATGTTGCTAAAATATACTTACGCTCATCAGCTTTTGGAAGGTACTGGATCTGATGTGTGATTTGTATCACGTCCTGCTTCTTCAAGATATTCGTAATACCATTCTCGACCAAGTGACAGCGCAACCGTGCCCCTCACTACAGTCTTAGGACAAGGATGGTGTGCCAAAAGATACTAACTTGTCACTTCTGGTAGATACTGGAGCTGATGAGTGACCAGTATAACAGTCTTGCTTCTGCTTCTTCCAAGATCTTCATGATACCATTCTCAAATAGGTCGACAGCCAACGTGCATGTCCAGAGCAGACAGAGGTCATCCTACCACATCCGAAAAAGTAAACGCGAAAATACAACTGAAAGACTCTCAAATCCAGATCTTTTATCAAAATATCTTTTGAAAAGTATTGGAATACATTGAACAATGATATCTCTGGAACAACGTTGATGGTTTTTGTGGATAAGTTAATTTCGAAGTAATTTAGAACACATACATACGACTTGAATATGAAAGGCAAATTGGGATGTTTTGGTAGAGTCCACCTACTACCTGCTGTTAACTCAAGCCTAAATCCTGTCACGTGTCCCTAAACCTAGAAAAAGTGCAATCCTGGGATTTCGCAACTTTGGTCGCTCTCAATGAGCTCATTAGGCTAGCATCATCGCGACCATTACTGTTTTATAGATTTATTGGATGTTACCATAATACAGAGTAAGCAGTATTTTTGATAATATGCAAGCAACCATGTGACCCTTCGGTTTTAAGTCCTATTCGAGGGAAATGGTTTCGCATGATATTGGTTTTGCACCAAATGACCCAAGACAGATACACACCAGACGTGGCCTGTACGTTCAAGAAGAAGAAGAAGAAGAAGAAGAAGAAATAGCAGAAGAAGAAGAAAAGAAGAAGAAGAAGAAGATTATATTGAAACAGTTAGTTTACCAGTATGAGATTTCTCTGCCAGAGTACAATGGCCTTGCCACACTGACGTTGTTCTGTCCTCGTAACACTCAATTCAAACCTTCTCACCGATCTCAGTCTCATCACAGACAGAGTAACATGTCATATCTGGTGCTAGAGGCAATGGCTTCAACCACTTTCCGGTACCTGAGGATATATGCAAATATTATGATTTATCCTATTGTTAGATACTTGAATAACTATTATATACATTTGTAAGCAAATACACTTCGTACCAAAGTGGCTCCAATAAATTTTCCCCCAAGTAGCTCTTAATGAATTTCATTATCTATGCTCCGGCAAAACTTTTACAGTATATCAGGAGCTTTTAAAGGGTCTTATTCTCTATTGTGTTCCTCTAGTCACTGAGACCTGCGATTCTGTCAGGCGTTTTTATAAGGTCGTTGATATATAAAAAATATGTCTACATAAGAATGAACAAAATTTCCGTCAAATATAGTTTGATATATTTATTTCTGATTGAATCAATCTTGAATTTTATGCATTGACAGAATGAAACAATTAAAATGATTATATATATATTATATAATTATATATATATATATATATATATATATATATATAGTATAATATAATATATATATATATATTATATTATTATATTATATATTATTTTGTGTGTGTGTGGTGTAATAAGAGAAAAGTATAGGAATCTGATGAAGGCAATTAGCCGAAAGCTCGATTGCATTAAACATTCAAAGTTCAAGCTCGTTTATACTGTCCCACGATTTTCTCTTAAAGCCAGTACGAATAGCAGCATGGTATAGAGCCTCAAGTCCTGAACTAACTCCGAGTCTGCCCTGATTCCTAATCCATAATGCAACATTCTGAATAGTATATTCCTTAGAATTCAGGCCATTTGAATGAAGACACACCTTTTCACACTACTCAATGAATTCACAACCATGATAATTATGTTTGCCAAGTATCAAAACACATACTTTCCCCTCAAACATTTCAGTTTCCATCAAATTAAATTGTAAGGTAATTCACCTGTTTCGTTTGTTATAGTCAAATGTATTACTTTAACGACTAGCTTTTTAATAACACCAGTCAATGCCGAGTGTTGATCATTGCTCTCACTTTAAATACACATTTATATATCTGGACAAAACGGTCGGCGTCGTCATGTCAAAAAAGTTGAGCCTCATACGCTGATACAGATATATATATGGCTATATATGTATAATATAATATCATTATAACAAACTACTAAAATTTCATTTATTAAAGACTAGTATATACAAGTATTCTATAATTTAATAAAAATATATTTGGCAGTTATCTGACTCGAGAGTTTTTATTAAGATGTCTTGTTAGTGTATCAATAAACTGATATAATAGAAACTTTGCAGGATCATAACGCTCTCCAAAAATATTCTTGTCTGAGAGAAGTGTTAACAAGCCAAGTCCGCTTCGAGGTGCATAGGCAATCCTTGATCCATTACTGCAGAAATACAAGATAAATATAAGAGGGTTAATTATTGTTTATAATTGTGAAAAATATATAAAGCGTAATTTATAGTGGTTATGGAGATGCAGTCTAAAAAAATGAAGGTAAAAATAACCCCATCCTGAGTCCATCTAGGGAGGCTCCTGGGTCAATTATTTCCATTTTCTCGTATGACCCAGTAACTGAATGGTTCAACCCATGGAGCAAGCATAGTTGGGTTCAAACCCCCCCCCTTTTTTTTTTAAAGAGACCCATGATTCAATCAGGAGCAATTAGTAAAAAAAAATATTCTGTTGTTTATTTGTTATTATTAACAAAGCATTTCGATCTTACTGATATGAATATATATAAGTATATTATAAATATATTATATATGTAAACTATATGTGGTGGTGGTGTGTGTGTGTGTGTGTGGTGTTGTTGTATCAATATTGTATATTATATCGTATATATATATATAGTTATATATATATATAATATTTTAAAATTTTTTGTTTTTTTTTATAGTTGTAACTTATTAGGCTACTTTGGCTAATAATTAAT
>CALNVZ010001303.1:17167-28980 GCA_940671915.1 Paracentrotus lividus
ATATATATATATATATATATATATATTTCAATATCAGTAAGATCGAAATGCTTTGTTAATAATAACAAATAAAAACAGAATATTTTTTTTTACTAATTGATCCTGATTGAAGTATGGGTCTCTTTAAAAAAAAAAGGGGGGGGGTTGAAACCCACTTGTTGCTCCAATGGGGTTTGAACCCCATTTCTAGTCTACTGGGTCCATACGAGATAAATGGAAATAATTGACCAGGAAGCCTCCCGTAATGACTCAGGATGGGGTTATTTTTACCCTTCATTTTTAGACTGCACTCCATACACTATAAATTACGCTTTATATATTTTTCACAATTATAAACAATAATTAACCCTCTTATTATTTTCTTGTATTTCTGCAGTAATGGATCAAGGATTGCCTATGCCACCTCGAACGGCTTGGCTTGTAACACTTCTCTCAGACAAGAATATGTTTTGGAGAGCGTTATATCCTGCAAAGTTTGCTATTATTCAGTTTATTGATACACTAACAAGACATCTTAATAAAAACTTCTTCGAGTCAGGATAACTGCCAAATATTTTTTATTTATATTATTAGAATATTTGTATATACTAGTGTCTTTAATAAATGAAATTTTAGTAGTTTGTTATAATATATATATTATATATATAGGCCTATATATATATCATCAGCGTATGAGGCTCAACTTTTTTGACATGACGACGCGACGTTTTGTCCAGATATAAAATGTGTATTTAAGTGAGAGCAATGATAAACACTCGCATTGACTGGTGTTAATAAAAAGCTAGTCGTTAAAGTAATACATTTGATATAACTAAACGAAAACAGGTATGAATTAACCTACAATTTAATTCTGTATGGAAAACTGAAATGTTTGAGGGGAAAGTATGTGTTTTGTATACTTGGCAAACATAATTATCATTGGTGTGAATTCATTGGAGTAGTGTGAAAAGGTGTGTCTTCATTCAAATGGCCTGAATTCAAGGAATATTACTATTCAGATGTTGCATTATGATTAAGGAATCAGGGCAGACTCGGAGTAGTTCAGGACTTGAGTGGCTCTATACCATGCTGCTAGTTCGTACTGGCTTTTAGAGAAAATCTGGGTGACAGTATGAACGTAGCTTGAACTTTGAATGTTAATGCAATCGAGCTTTCGGCTAATTTGCGGCTTCATCAAGATTCCTATACTTTTCTCTTATTACAACCACACACACACAATATATATAATATAATAATTAATATATATATATATATTATATTATACTATATATATATATATATATATATATATATATATAATTATATAATATATATATAATCATTTTAATTGTTTCATTCTGTCAATGCATAAAATTCAAGATTGATTCAATCAGAAATAAATATATCAAACTATATTTTGACGGAAATTTTGTTCATTCTTATGTAGACATATTTTTATATATAGACGACCTTATAAAAACGCCTGACAGAATTCGCAGTTCTCAAGTGACTAGAGGAAAACATAGAAGAATAAGATACCCTTTAAAAGCTCTGATATACTGTAAAAGTTTTGCCGGAGCATAGATAATGAAATTCATTAAGAGCTACTTGGAAAATATTGGAGCCACTTTGGTACGAAGTGGTATGTGCTTTAACAAATGTTATAATGAGTTATTCAAGTATCTAACAATAGGATAAATCATAATGATTTGCATATATCCTCAGGTACCGGAAAGTGGTTGAAGCCTGCGCTCTAGCACCAGATATTGACATGTTACCTGCTGGTGATGAGACTGAGATCGGTGAGAAGGGTTTGAATCTGAGTGGAGGACAGAAACAACGTGTCAGTGTGGCAAGGACCATGTACTCTGGCAGAGAAATCGTCATACTGGTAACTAACTGTTTCAATATATATCTTCTTCTTCTTCTTCTTCTTCTTCTTCTTCTTCTATTTCTTCTTCTTCTTCTTCTTCTTCTTCTTGAACGTACAGGCCACCGTCTGGTGTATTGTCTTTGGGGTCATTGGTGCAAAACCAATATCAATGCGAAACCATTTCCCTCGAATAGGACTTAAAACCGAAGGGTCACACTGGTTGCTTGCATATTATCAAATACTTGCTTTACTCTGTATTATGGTAACATCAATAATCTATAAAAACATAATGGTCGCAGATGATTGTAGCCTAATGAAGCTCATTGAGAGGACCAAAAGTTCGAATCCCAGGATTGCACTTTTTCTGGTTTAGGGACACGTGAAGGGATAGGGCTTGAGTAACAGCAAGGTATAGGTTGGACTCTACCAAAAACATCCCAATTTGCCTTTCATATTTCAAGTCGTTCGTATTGTTGTTCGTAAATTACTTTCGTAAATTTTCCACAAACCATTCAACGTTGTTCCAGAAGATATCATTGTCAATGTATTCCAATACTTTTCAAAAGATATTTTGATAAAAGATCTGGATTTGAGAGTCTTTCAGTTGTATTTTCGGTTTACTTTTTCATGTGTAGGATGATCCTCTGTCTGCTCTGGACATGCACGTTGGCTGTCACCTATTTGAGAATGGTATCATGAAGATCTTGAAGAAGCAGAAGCAGACTGTTATACTGGTCACTCATCAGCTCCAGTATCTACCAGAAGCTGACAAGGTTAGTATCTTTTGGCACACCATTCCTTTGTCTGAAGACTGTAGTGATGGGGGCACGTTGGCTGTCACTTGTTCGAGAATGGTATTACGAATATCTTGAAGAAGCAGACTGTGATACAAGTCACACATCAGATCCAGTACCTTCCAAAAGCTGATGAGGTAAGTATATTTTAGCACATCGTTCATTTGTATGAAGGCTGTAGTGGTGGAGGTACGTTAATTGGTTGTCACTTGTCAAGAATGGTATCATAAGGATATTAGAGAAGCAGAGTCAGATTGTGATACTAGTCAACCATTAACTATAGCACCTCCCAGAAGATGACATCCTTCATTGATTTGAAGGCTGTATTGGTGGGGTCCCCGGGGTGAAGGCACATTAATTTGTTGTCACTTGTTCGAGAATTGTATCATCAGGATCTGGAAGAAGCAGAAGCAGACTGTGGTACCAGTGACCCAGTAATCCACCTTGTCAGCTTTTGGATTTCCAGAAGCTGACAGGACATTGTTCCTTTGTCTGAAGGCTGTAGTAGTGAGTGTATGTTGGTTGTCACCTATTTGAGAATGCTATCATGAAGATCTTGAAGAAGCAGAAGCAGACTGTCATACTAGTCACCTATCAGCTCCAGTACCATCCAGAAGCTGACAAGGTTAGTATCTTTTGGCACACTATTCCTGTGGTCTGAAGGCTGTAGGGGGTCGTGGTTCGTTTGTCGTCGCTTGTTCGAAAATGTTATCATGAATATCTTGAAGAGGCAGAAGCAGACTGTGATACTAGTCACCCATCATTTCCAGTACATTCCAAAAGCTGACAAGGTAAGTAGCTTTCAGGACATCGTTCTTTTGTCTGAAGGTTGTAGTGGGAAGGGCACGTTGGTTATCACTTTTTCGAGAATGGTATAATGAAGATCTTTAAAAAAAAAACAGAAGCAGACTGTGATACTAGTCATCCATCAGCTCCAGTACCTTCCAGAAGCTGACAAGGTGAGTATCTTTCGCGAAATCATTCCTTTATCTAAAGGGTGTTGGGGGTAAAGGGCATGTTTGCTGTCATTTTTTCGAGAATGGTATTGTAAAGATATTGAAGATGGAGTTTTGTGATATTAGTGACCCACCAGCTCCTGTACCTTCCAGAAGCTGACATCTTCTGGACGGTTCTACGACCCCCGCTGGTAAACCATTCCTTAACTCTTACTCTATCTTTACTCGTGTAATTGAAGGGGGAGTTATTCAGATACGCTTGAGGACATCATACATTTGTCTAATGGCTCAAGGGGGAACGTTCAATTTCTGTTAACAGGAATCCGTAGATGGATTTCGATTGACGTTGATAAGCTTTTGGATTTCAATTAAGATATTTTGTCATGTAGTGTGGATGAGTTACGTTGTTTAAAGGTAAATATGCTGTATTTACTATGTTTCCGTAGATCATCATCATGAAAAACGGTGCTATCCTGAGAGAGGGTGACCCGGATGAGATTGCCCAGGCTGACCCGAGCTTGATGAGAGACTGGCAGCAGGCAATCAAACAGATGAGCGAATCAGAAGCCGAGATGTCTGAGTCTGAGGCGTTGATAGAGGAGAGACGCTCACTTAAGAGACAGATATCCCATCTTAGTGTGTCCACCAAGGAGATGTCTTCGGCCCATGGTGGCGACGGTAAACTAAAATTCAATGCTCTCTGTTGTACTTTTTATGGTGAGGTCCTTGAGACCGGGAAATTTTCTATCAGGAATTTTTTTATTCCGGGATTCAAAACACAAACAAAAAAAAAATAATTGATCGCATTTTAACTATGGAAATTATTTATTATATCAGGTATTTTTCATTTAACAGAATTGTGTATACATGGGGATTGGATTGTATCACAATAAGAGATTACCACTCAAAGTGCTTTTTTCTTCAAAAACACTTTTCTCTTCAAACTTTGAAAATGTAGACGATGAGCGAGGTCGCCTTATCCAAACAGAGGACCAGGAGAAAGGTTCTGTGGCTTATGGTATCTACCTGTGGTATCTGAAGGCTGTTGGATATGTGATAGCCTCACTTGTTGCTTTTGCCACGCTGTCTGGTGCAGCTTTGGAAATAGCTACCAATTTCTGGCTGGCTACGTGGTCGGAGGCGAGTCTGAGCACCAATGACACGCAGGTATTCATTCAGACGTTTGTTTTTTTCTTGAAAGATATGAAGAAAAAATATATTGTTAACATTTTTAGTACACTTTCATAAAGTGTTACTTTAAAATGCTCCAACCGATTTTTTTTTTTTTTTTTTTTTTTTTTTTTTTTGTGGTAATCTCAGGAAGAGGAAAAATATTTGCGACGTGAGTAATTAGCAAAACAATTAGAGAATCCTGACATTTAGGCTTTCATTTAACCACAGAAAAGAAGAAATGGATTGAATGATTATCGTACATCTAATCAGAATAGTTACCCAAATACTATACCAACTTTTATCCCAATCGATCATCACAAACGAATCGAAATCAGAATCATTATCTTTATTTCAACATCAAGCGTCATCACGTTATCATTACCCTCATGCCCACCATCGAAAGATTACCATCATTATCAAACATAACATCATCATCATTCCACGTATAGTTCATCCTCACCTTCACCAACATTATATCACTCAATCATCAATCTCATCACCACCGAAATTACCATCATTATAAAAATATCATCATCAACTATTTTCAATTAATAATTGTCATCTCGGTCATCCTCACCTCCAATCAACATCATCATCACCATCATTATTATCATACGTGATCGGTCATCATTAACCATCCATAATCATCAAAATTGGACCATTGCTGCAAATCAGAGTTGTTATCATACATCCCGGCCAATAAAATCATATCATCTATCTTGATCATCACATCTCATCTACCATCATCATCAATCTACCACCATCATCCTTCATATCATCAAATCATCACCATTCATGACCTTCATAACAATATCATATTGTTATCCCATCAACATCATCACCAATCAAATCAATTTCATCGTTCGCAATCAACAATTATCATTGCATTATCACCATCAGCTTCTATATTTCCCATAATAATGTATCCTTCATGTTGCAATTTTATCTTTTGTTACAGACTGCAGTATAGATGACTGCGATTACTACATAAGATCTACGCCATCTTTCGGTATGTAAACATCATAACTCGGATGTGTACGTGCACTCATCTGTTGGAGGAATGTTTTTCGCTGCCAGGAGCCTGCATTATGGCAGATGCTCCATCAACATTCATACAGTCCCATTGATGGCTATTACTATTTTTCAATATATAAACAAACAAACTAATCACATATTTTATACATATACAGTGTCCCCAAAAATTATTTGTACACTTTAAAAAAATGGATAATAAATCGAAGTTGCTTTTGAAATTCTAATACTATTTATATCAAATGGGTGGATAGGTAAAGTCACTATCACCTAAACACTAAATCTCAAATGTTCCGTCAGTCTCGAGAGTTCTAGGCCGCCATTGCCAATTTCCAAGGCCCAAAAATTATTTGTTACACTACAGAAGATGGGCGTTTAAAGGCAGTGTTTGAATTTGGGGCAGGTCTTCTTGGCAATTCCAGGCAGTCATTAACCTCCTTAGATACTGTCGACCATTAGCACCTCATTTCACGGCCAATACCATTTCGAAACATGTGCCTGGAGCTGCTGGATGTTTGATGTTCAGTTTAGAGGGCGCTGTCGCTTCAGATCACTCTCATGTGCTAAATGGGATTAAATCTGGGCTGATGAGGGTGCCCTTTCTTGGGAGCTTAACATGTTTCTGATCGCAACATTGCTAATATGGTTATGCTGTGTTCGTGGGTATTGTTATTTGAAACTGTAAATGACGCCATTCAGCTTTAAGCAGATAGGAGGATTGATCATTCTGAGGGCAAAAAATATCCTCATATCTTCAGCATATATGCATGTTAAGAAATTTATCTCTCCAACTCTATGGCTGCATTACAACCCCAAATCATGAAACATCCTCCAACATGTGCTTCCCACTGTTGGGCTCAAAGCTGACGCCTGAAACGCTTCCTACAAGACACACATTGGTCCCGTGCATCATATCATTAAATCTGACTAATTAGGTCTTGGACAGAGTGCTAGAACTCGACCCGGCTTTTCAACATGTTGCTTTGCAAAAGCATGACCACTTCTTTGGACTGTCCTTAACATTTGGCTTCTTCTGTCAATTTATTCCCATTTTATACGTAGCCATTAGCCTGTTGCAGACATTTTGAGGGCACCCAGTCATTCCCCAGCCTGCTGTGCCTGATGCAATTTTCTTTGGTCGCAAATGGCAATATTCACTTCTATGTCTGTCTATCAATACATCATAAAACAATGTCCATAGACTATTTTGCCTCTTAGGCCCCACTTGCGTAAAGCTGATGTCTTCCAAGTTGTGTTCCACATGACAGAACCCCAAGCATGCAGCAAGATATTTAAAGCATTAATTTCAGCAGAAAAACTTGTAGAGATAGAAAAGGCACCTCAATCTCAGATTTAATCCCCATTTATAAAGACAGGTGATCTGTAAGCGAACAGCGCCCTCTAGACTGATCATCAAAACATCCAGCAGCCCGACACGCTCCAGCGACGTGGAAATGGGATTGGCCGTGAAAAATGAGAGCTAATTCGTCGACAGTATGCCAAGGAGGTTTGGTGAAGCCCTGGAAGCCAAAGTAAGCCCCCCGAAATTTTAACACTCTTTAAAAACCCATCTTCTAAGTGTACAAAAAATTTTTTAGCCATTGAAAATGCAAATGCGTTCCTAGAACTCCGAGACTTGTACGGAAATTTTAATTTAGGGGTTCATGATGGTACATTACCTTATAAAACCCCATTTTTCCCTGGTATAATAAGTAATTAAAATTTCAAACCAAATCGATTGTTTAATTTTCAATTTTTTAAAGTTGTACAATAATTTGGTGACACTGTATATTCTGTTTAGTTACAAGTAATTATGCAGTGGCGCAACTGGGGCGCTCATAAAAGGACCTGTCGGACGTTTTAATCCGACAAGTCAATTTCCATAGTACAATGCTTCCAGCCATTCAAAAATTTAATAAATTATATCAGATCTGAAAACCTGTCAGAGAAAGAAATGTTTAAGCAGTATGCTCCTCCCATGCCCTGTAAAACAAAATACTTCCGATCGATACAAAATTTACGGTCCGGTTTTTTTTTTTTTCAGTAGCCTCATTCGGAACCACAGGTACTCGTTCTGATTGGATTTAGGATTAGATCAGATGACTTAGAGACTAAGATAGCTTACTATGAATAAGACTAATCGATTAATAAAGTCATCCGTAAATTGATCGAGTTCATAAAGTTCTATTGTGTACAGGGCACTCCTCTCTTCGACAGATTCCTTCGTCGTGCAATTAAATGTTTTTTCTTTCAACTCTCTCCTTTTTAATTCATTACCACCCTTTCCCGTTTTCAATTGTTCTTGTTACTTATGAACAGGTTCTTCGATACGACACCAGTCCGGAGAATTCTGAACGCATTTATCTAGTGACACTCAACTCATTGATCAAGTAAGCTTTAGAGAAAAGGTATCGCGATAAGAAATTTAACATATAAGCACTGTAAGCGATTACTATACTAATGCCAAATCTAATATATATTTTTTTATTTTTTTATTTTTTATTTTATGGATAATAATACATGTACTTGAAAATATAAGGGGAAAAGGGATTATGTTATTCGATTTGTCATATTGATTGATTTTTGTTTTTAATCATAAATATTTCGTAAGAAATTGATGAATGGCAAGGTTATATGACACTTTAAAAGTAAATCTACAAAGCTTAAACCTGTGAACGGCCTATATTTCGTTTGACTATGCTCTATGTAACGTGCACAATCTATATTATTTACATTTTAAAGTAGATAACAGCTTTGTTCTTATAAGGTACTATAGAGTTCGGGTACAGCACATGTTAATGGCGGGCAACCACGCTGAATGTTTTCTAAATGTATCTATTTTTCTGACACTTCAGACCAGGAGAAAAACATTCAGAGTGGTTTGCTATGATTAACCATTTTTACATTTAAACGTTCATCGACTATTATTATAGACCTAATCATGTATATAATTTCATCCCCAGCGTCTTGTCCAATCAGTGCGTCTTCTGATCAACATTTCAGTGATGGTTGTCTCTTTTTTTCGTGATCTCAATCGCTGTCAACATCTATTTCATATTCTTTGTCATTTCCTATTGCTATGATCTTTATCATTCTGCTGGTTTTCTACATTAGGACATCAAGGTAAGAGAATGGTATTCGTGGTTTAAATTACCTTAGAAATGCTAACATTTTTGTCTTGAAATATGTGTATACTATAGGGCCTCATCAAGAGAGCTCTTTGCACTGTTGATATTGCTTTATTATTTTATTGTACACATGCAATTGTACAGTTGCTATGTCAGATAAACGCATGGGAGCTTAAAGATGTTTTATATTTTAAAGAGTTGTTGAAAACTAACATGACTAAGCGAAATCAAGTTGTCTTACATGTATCTATATCATGTAAATTTTATATCGCCAATCACCAATACAGATATTCATTTCAATTTCGAATGATAACTGGTAAAGCACTCTAGTTTATGAATCTGCAAAATTAATGCATAGGAATTATGTCAAGATGCAGTACATACGGGTTATTAACGTCTTATAAAGGTGTTATAGTAGGGTATGTCCACTAAAATTTTAAGTTATTTTTAAGTTGTTTTTGCTAGGCTTATTTGATAGAGCATTTTAAAAGAAACATTTTTGTACTTGAATTATTCACAATTGGATGTTCCGTTTCAAAGATATGACCCAAAGAGTGTCAATGAGCTGCTAGAACACTTTCACAAGTTTGACAGGCCAAGCCAAAATGCAATAAAAGCTCAAGTTTATGGTCTCTTTGTCTTTGATTGTATAAACCAAATTCATACCAAACATTTTCTATGTGGTATCAACATGAAATGAGATAGATTATAGTAACACAATTGAGTAGATTATACAAAGATACAATTCATGGTAGTACAATACTGATGGTTTGACATGTATATTACCGTATGTGATCCAGTATGACCACCGTGGAAAAATACTCCATAGGGCATGTTTCAATAGGAACACCATAGACGATGGGCTATTTCATGGTGGTGTGGCTCAGAGCTGAGTGTTAGACAGGGTAGAGTAATTTTAAAACTTAAATGGCCAGTAGTAAACATTGTTCTTTGTTTTTCACCCCAATACATTTTTTGTTCAAAAATAGTTAAATTTTATAAATATCTACTTCTCCTTATCTAAATCTATTCCAATCATGAGAAATTCCAGTCATAACACACATCACACAGAAGCATCACTTTGAACACGCTGTAGTTTTTTTTATATCAATTTTCCAACAGGAGAAGTTGATCTTCTACTGAGGTATTTTCTAAGGAAGAAACTGACCAATTAGGTATAAAAATGATTGATATTTACCACTGGCCAAAAGACAATTTCGAAAGCTGTTTTTTATTGAAAATGTTGCTGTTTCTCTGCCTGTGTGTTATTGAATAGGCAGTGCATGGGATATTGTTTGCATGTTAAATGCATGGGTGACTACATCCATACAGTGAAGTGGAAACCGTTCTAGTGGCTTTTTGCTTTTGTTTGGCCATCCCTAGTTATAGGGCTACAATATGTCGAGATTTCATGTCAGCCGTGCTGAGTTGATTTCTGTTGTTTTTTGTTTTCATGAAGTGTATAAAAAAAAATCTACTCTAAAATTAAAAAAAAGTATATTAATAAATGCTTTTCTTTTGTATACAGGGAGCTTCAGCGTTGTGAGAGTGTCACTCGCTCTCCTGTCTTCGCTCATTTCTCAGAGACACTTGGCGGGCTACCTACCCTACGTGCCTTCAAGTGAGTATAGCATACACTTAAAAAGGGTAGGTCGAAATGACCCCTTCTGGGTCCATTGGGCCATACGGCATTACTGGTTAATTTTGTCGTACCAGATGTATAAGGGATGATTTACTCTGAATGGCGTATGGCCTGAATGGACGAAGAATGTGATCTTTTTGACCGTTCATTTTTTGCTGTTGTTAATTTGTATTGTCACTGTAACAGTAAACTCGTGGTATTTCTTTCTTATTTTTTGCTTTATTTTTAAAAGAGAAACATCACATTTCCTTTTCCAATAATCGATAAACTATATGATTGAGTGCATATGATAATAGTTAATAGTTTGTTTTAGACCGGCTTTGTCATCTTTCCCTTCCGCTTTCCACCTTTTGTTTTAAATGTTCATCTTCTTAAGTTGAAACAAATATGTGTTTAAATTCTTATCACACAGCAGTTACGTGTGTTTCTACCGTTGGAGACAAATGAATAAATTACTTGTCTAAATTCGTTTTATTTCTACCTCAGAATAAATAATGATAACCAATGTTCCTCAATGAATCTGGGATGGCGATTTGAGCTGTTATATCAGCAAAGTTGAAGGGCACGTATTAATGACAGTAAAAACTCAGCATAAAATAATAAGGGTATACAAATACGACAATACTCTATCTAGAGGACTGCAATTGCACCAGTAGAAGAAGAGAAGAAGACGAGTTTCAAAACGCTGTCACGGTTTTATGTATTTCCTTGTTTTACATTAGGGATGAGAAACGATTCTTCCAGACAGCATTAGATAGGATCCTCGTCAACAATAAAGTCTTCGTATACCTCATCACCGCTCAACAATGGATCGGACTAAGATTAGTAAGTGTCTTCCTAATCAGTCAATATAATATGGCATGATGACGATGATGAAGATGATTATGGTAAGGTAATGGTGATGGTGATGATAATGATGATGACAATGGCAATATCATTATCATGACGATGATTATGATGATAACGATGATGATTTTTGTATTGTATTTATTTATTACCAACATTGCAAAAAATATACATAAACAGAATTCAATATAAATATGCATTTGGTAAATGGAGCCAACAAATAGCTAAAGCTAGTCTAGGTTGGCCCCGTCTAGTTTGCTAACTGTGATTATATATACATTTACATAAAGTAAACATATGTATAAATTATTACATCATATTTAAAACATATGTACAAATTATTACATCATATTTAAAACATATGTACAAATTATTACATCGTATTTTACA
>CALNVZ010001307.1:3234-19667 GCA_940671915.1 Paracentrotus lividus
TTTTAGATTATTATAAATGAATTCCGAAAGAACTTGCTCCTGGCAAGTACTAAATATAAAATAGCCGGATAGGGACTGGTCCCACAAGGTCAAGGAGGGTCTGGGCAAGTTAAAAATATCCAGCATGTCCAGGCAAAATCGTTTTGAGGACCTTTCAGGGTACTTAAAACCGGGACATGTGATTTTTTAAGATTATTATAAACGGATTCCGAAAGAACTTTCTCCTGGCAAGTACCAGATATAAAATGGCCGGGCAGGGACTGGTCCCACAATGTCAAGGAGGGTCTAAGCAACCCAGAAATACCCAGCTTGCTCTGACAAAATCGTTTTGAGGACCTCTCAGGCAACTTGAAACCGGGACAAGTGATTTTTTAGATTATTATAAATGAATTCCGAAAGAACTTGCTCCTGGCAAGTACCAGATATAAAATGGCCGGACAGGAACTGGTCCCACAAGGTCGAGGAGGTTCTGGGCAACCCAAAAATACCCAGCTTGCTTATTCAAAATCGTTTTGAAGACCTCTCAGGCTACTCGGAACAGGCCCTAGTGATTTTTGAAAATGCTTCTAATGATTTTTGACAACACTTGCCCCTGGCAAGTACCAGATATAAAATGGGCGGGCAGGGACTGGTCCCACAAGGTCAATGAGGGTCTGGGAAACCGAAAAATACCCATCTTGTCCAGGAAAAATCGTTTTGAGGACCTCTCAGGCTACTTGACACCGGGACATGTGATTTTTTAGATTATTATAAACGGATTCCGAAAGAACTTGCTCCTGGCAAGTACCAAATATAAAATAGCCGGATAGCGACTGGTCCCACAAGGTCAAGGAGGGTCATGGCAACCCAAAAATATCCAGCTTGTCCAGGCAAAATCGTTTTGAGGACCTCTCAGGCTACTTGAAACCGGGACATGTGATTTTTTAGATTATTATAAACGGATTCCGAAAGAACTTGCTCCAGGCAAGTACGAGATATAAAATGGCCGGACAGGGACTGGTCCCACAAGGTCAAGGAAGATCTGGGCAACCCAGAAATACCCAGCTTGCTCTGACAAAATCGTTTTGAGGACCTCTCAGGCCACTTGAAACCGGGACAAGTGATTTTTTAGATTATTATAAATGAATTCCGAAAGAACTTGCTCCTGGCAAGTACCAAATATCAAATAGTCGGATAGGGACTGGTCCCACAAGGTCAAGGAGGGTCTGGGCAACCCAAAAATATCCAGCTTGTCCAGGCAAAATCGTTTTGAGGACCTCTCAGGATACTTAAAACCGGGACATGTGATTTTTTAGATTATTATAAACGGATTCCGAAAGAACTTGCTCCTGGCAAGTACCAAATATAAAATAGCCGGGTAGGGACTGGTCCCACAAGGTCAAGGAGGGTCTGGGCAACCCAAAAATACAAAGCTTGCGTTGGTAAAATCGTTTTGAAGACCTCTCAGGCCACTGGGAACAGGCCCTAGTGATTTTTAAAAATGCTTCTAATGATTTTTGACAACACTTGCCCCTGGCAAGTACCAGATATAAAATGGCCGGGCAGGAACTGGTCCCACAAGGTCAAGGAGGGTCTGGGCAACCCAGAAATACCCAGCTTGCTCTGACAAAATCGTTTTGAGGACCTCTCAGGCCACTTGAAACCGGGACAAGTGATTTTTTAGATTATTATAAATGAATTCCGAAAGAACTTGCTCCTGGCAAGTACTAAATATAAAATAGCCGGATAGGGACTGGTCCCACAAGGTTAAGGAGGGTCTGGGCAACCCAAAAATATCCAGCATGTCCAGGCAAAATCGTTTTGAGGACCTCTCAGGGTACTTAAAACCGGGACATGTGATTTTTTAAGATTAATATCAACGGATTCCGAAAGAACTTTCTCCTGGCAAGTACCAGATATAAAATGGCCGGGCAGGGACTGGTTGCACAATGTCAAGGAGGGTCTAACCAACCCAGAAATACCCAGCTTGCTCTGACAAAATCGTTTTGAGGACCTCTCAGGCAACTTGAAACCGGGACAAGTGATTTTTTAGATTATTATAAATGAATTCCGAAAGAACTTGCTCCTGGCAAGTACCAGATATAAAATGGCCGGACAGGAACTGGTCCCACAAGGTCGAGGAGGTTCTGGGCAACCCGAAAATACCCAGCTTGCTTATTCAAAATTGTTTTGAAGACCTCTCAGGACACTGGGAACAGGCCCTAGTGATTTTTGAAAATGTTTCTAATGATTTTTGACAACACTTGCCCCTGGCAAGTACCAGATATAAAATGGCCGGGCAGGGACTGGTCCCACAAGGTCAATGAGGGTCTGGGAAACCGAAAAATACCCAGCTTGACAAGGAAAAATTGTTTTGAGGACCTCTCAGGCTACTTGACACCGGGACATGTGATTTTTTAGATTATTATAAACGGATTCCGAAAGAACTTGCTCCTGGCAAGTACGAGATATAAAATGGCCGGACAGGGACTGGTCCCACAAGGTCAAGGAAGGTCTGGGCAACCCAGAAATACCCAGCTTGCTCTGACAAAATCGTTTTGAGGACCTCTCAGGCCACTTGAAACCGGGACATGTGATTTTTTTTAGATTATTATAAATGAATTCCGAAAGAACTTGCTACTGGCAAGTGCCAAATATCAAATAGCCGGGTAGGGACTGGTCCCACAAGGTCAAGGAGGGTCTGGGCAACCCAAAAATACCCAGCTTGCGTTGGCAAAATCGTTTTGAAGACCTCTCAGGCCACTGGGAACAGGCCCTAGTGATTTTTAAAAATGCTTCTAATGATTTTTGACAACACTTGCCCCTGGCAGTATCTCAGATATAAAATGGCCGCAGGAACTGGTCCCCAAGGTCAGAGGGGGTCTGGTGCAAAGCGAAATACCCAGCTTGCTCTGATCAAACATTCGTTTGAGACCTTAGGCCACTTGAACCGGACAAGTGATTTTTTGATTTATAAAGAATTCCGAAAGAACTTGCTCCTGGAAGTACTAAATTAAAAATAGCGCGATAGACTGGTCCACAAGGTCAAGGAGGGTCTGGGCATAGTTAAAAATATCCAGCATGTCCAGGCAAATACGTTTTGAGGACTTTCAGGGTACTTAAAACCGGGTACATGTGATTTATAGATATTATACGGATTCTGAAAGAACTTCTCCTGGCAAGTACCAGATATAAAATGGCCGGCAGGACTTGTCCCACAATGTCAAGGAGCGTCATAGCAATCCAGAAATACCCAGCTTGCTCTGACAAAATCGTTTTGAAGACCTCTCAGGCAACTTGAAACGGGACAAGTGATTTTTAGATTTATTATAAATGAATTCCGAAAGAACTGCTCCTGGACAGTACAGATTAAAATGTGCCGATCAAGTATAACTGGTCCACAAGCGTCGAGGAGGTTCTGGGGCAACCCATAATTAACCCAGTGTGCTTGATTCAAAAATCAGTTATTGAAGACCTCTCAGGCCTACTCGGAACAGCTCCTGAGTGATCTTTGAAAATGCTGTCTAATTGAATTTTGACAATCACTGCCCTTGGCCAGTACCAGATAACTATAATATTGGGCGGCATGGTACTGGTCCCACTATAGGTCAATAGGGTCTGGGAAACCGAAAAATACCATACTTGTCGCAGGAAAAATCGTTTTGAGACCTCTCAGGCTAATTTGACACAACCGGGATCATGTGATTTTTTAGAATTATTATAAACGGTATCCGAAGAACTTGCTCCTGGCCAGTTTACCAAATATAAATATATGCCGATAGTCCGACTGGTCCCACAAGGTCAAGGGAGGGCATGGCAACCCAGAAAATATCCAGCTTGTCAGGCAAAATTCGTTTGAGTGACCCTCAGTCTACTGAAACCGACATGTGATTTTAGATATTATAAACGAATCCCGAAGAACTTGCTCCGGCAAGTACGAGGATTATAAAGCGCAGGAAGGCAGGACTGGTCCACGTCAAGGAAATCTGGGCCCAACCCAGAATACCCATCTTGGCTCTGACAAAACTCGTTTTGGGACCTCTTCAGCCACTTGAAACCGTGACTAAGGATTTTTTAGATAATTATAGAATGAATCCTGAAAGAAGCTTCTTGATCGCAAGTACCAAATATCAAATGTCGGATTATGGACTGTTCCCACAAGTCAAGGGAGGGGTCTTGGGCAACTCAAATATCCCAGCTTGTCCAGCAAAAATCGTTTTTTGAGACTCTCTCAGGATATCTTAAAACCGGGACATGTGTTTTTAAGATATTATAAAACGGATTCGCGAAAGAACTTGCTCCTGGCCAGTACCAAATATAAAATAGCCGGGTAGGGACTGGTCCCACAGACCGTCAAGGGAGTGGTCTGGGCACCAAAGAATCACCCCAAGCTTGCTATGGTAAAATCGTTTGAAGACGCTCTCAGCACTGGTCTGATCGGCCCTAGTGGATTCTCTATGAACAATGCTTCTAAATTGATTTTGTGAACATCACATTGCCCCTCGGCAAGTACCAGGATATAAAGCCGGAAGACTGTTCCTACAAGGTCAGAGGAGTGGTTCTGGGAACCTAGAATACCAGCTTGCTCTGATCAAAATTGCGTTTTGTAGGACCTCAGGCATCTTGATACCTGGACAAGTGATTTTAGTTTATAATATGTATATTCCGTATAAGACTTGCACCTGCAAGTTCCAAATAAATTAGCCTGAAGACTGGTACCACTAGTGTCCAAAGCAGGTCTGGGGATACCTCACAAAATATCATGCATCGTCTCAGGCATAAATCTGTTTTGGTGAACCTTCTCAGTGGTTACTTACCGCGAATGTGATTTAGTTATTTTATCAAGCGGATCCGAGAACTGTACTGGCAATACAGATTATAAATGGCGTGTGGACGGCGTTTCCATCAAGGCATATCAAGGGTCTGGGGTCAACCCCAGAATACCAGCTTGCTCGACAAATCCGTTTCGAGGATGCCTCATCAGCTAAGGCTGAAATCCGGACAAGGCACTTTTTAGATTATAAAATGATTCCGTAAAGGACACTTTGTCGTGGCAAGGTACCCAGATATAAATGGCGATACTGGATCTTGATTCCCACACAAGCGAACACGGGAGGTTTCTTCCGGCAGACCCCCAACTACCAGCTTGCTGCATTCAAATCGTTTTGAAGCCCTCTAGGCTACTGGGAACTGGTCCTTTAGCTGATTTTGATGTTTTAAGTGATTTTTGACAATCATCTTTTGACCCTGTCAAGTGCTTACCAAGTTATAAATGGCGGGTCAGGGACTTTGGTCCCAAAAGGTCAATGGGGTCTGGTGCAACCGATAAAACCCATATGTTCCAGGCATAAATCGTATTTGAGACCCTCCAGGTCTATTATTCGACAAACGGTAGACTATGTTGATTTTTTTAGATTATTTATAAACGGATTGCCGAAACTTGCTCCTGGCAAAGTAAAATTATAATATAGATCCGGATTGGACTGGTCCCACAAGTCGCACATGGAGGGTCTGGAATCCCAAATTGAATATCGATGTTGTTCCCTTGAAGGTAATATCGTTTTGATGGACCTATACTCATGGCTACTTGAAACCGGTGACATTTGATTTATTTATCTTATTATTAACGGATTCCGATAAACTGCTCTTATGTGCATTAGTACCAAAATTAAAAGGCCGGGTTAGGACCTGGTCCGACAAGGTCCCAAGGTAGGGTCGGGTCTACCCCGCAAAATTATCCTCAGTATTTGTTCATTTGCAATATCTTGTGAGACCTCTCGCTACTGAAAGGAATGTGATTTTTAGTCTTATTATATAAGCGGGCCGACAAGATATTGTCACCGTTGACCATAGTCCAAAATAAAAAGGCCGGTAGGACTGGTCCCACATAGTAGGAGTGTTCTGGTGCAGCCAAAATAACACCCAGCTTGCCTTGGCAAAATTGGTTTGGGAAAGACCTCCAGGCACTGGCGAACAGTTTGCTTGGATTTTTGAAAATGCTTCTTAATTGATTTTTTGACAAACTACTGTTGCCCGTGGCAAGTACCATGATATAATATGTGCTGGGCAGGGACTGGTGTCATCAAGGTCAAAGAGCGGTCTGTGGCTCAATTGAAAGAAATAGCCCAATCATTCCCAGTGCAAATTGTTTTTAGAACCCTCAGGCTATGAAACGGTGACATGTGGATTGTTTAGAATTATTATCATCAGATTCCGAAGATAATTGACTCCTGTGCAAGTACAGATTATAATAATGGCGGCAGGGACTGGTCCAACAAGCTCAAGAGGTCTGCGAACCCATAAATAACCCATGTAGCTCTGAGAAAATGTTGAAGACTTTCTAGGCTACTGTCATCGGACAAGTGGATTTTTTATTTATATAGAAACGGATTCAAAGAACTCTGCCCTTCCGCTGCACAGTCAGTATATAAATGGCCGAGGCAGGACGGTCACAAGGTCAAGAGGTCTGGGCACCTCGAAACTTACCAGCTGTCTCGAGACAAATCGTTTTGAGGACCTTTCAGGCATTACCGGAAGTGATTGATTTTTATGATAATCATATGAATTTCAAGAAGAAGTCTAGGCAAGCTTCCAGATAAGAATAGGTCCGGATCAGGGAATTCGTCACAAGGTCAGGAGGTCTGCACCAAAAAATACCCAGCTTGCACTTGGCCAAACCGTTTTGGAGGACCTCTAAGGCCACTGGGAAACTCGGACCGAATGTGTATTTTTTTAAAATTTATTATCCAACGGGACTCGGAGAAAACCTGCCCGTGGCAGAGTCCGATATAAAATGTAGCCGCGGGCAGGGACTGGTCCCTTAAGGTCAAGAGGGTCGCTGGGGTCAAACCGAAAATTACCATTTCTTGTCAGGGTTAAAATCGTGTTTGGAGGACCTTTCAGGCTAGCTGAACACCCGGTGAATGTGATTTTTAGTTTATTATAATACGGATTCCGACAAAAGAAATGTGCTCCTCGGCATAGCTACTCAAATATAAACATGGCCGGGCAACGGGAAACTGGGTCCCCACAGGTCAAGGGGTCATGGGCAGATCTCCAACTAATACCAGCTTGTTTAGGCAAAATTGTTTGAAGACTCAGGTCACTGGGCAGGCCCTAGTGATTTGATAATATATGCTTAATGATTTTGAAACATGCCCCTGGTCAGGTACCACGATACAAAATGGCTCGGTCAGGACTGTCCCACCATCAGGTTAAGGAGTGGTCTGGGCACACTCATATAAGATACCATCTTGTCCAGGCTCAAAATCGTTTGCAGGACTCTCAGTGCTACTGACACCGGGACATGTGATTTTTTGATTATTAGTTCAACGGGATTTCCAAAGAACTTTGGCTCCTGGTAGTATCCAAAATATAAAATAGCCGTGGATAGAACTAGTGTCCAGTAAGTTTCAAGGAGGGTCGTTGCAAACTCGAAAACATACCATCTTGTCCATGGTATGAAAATCGTATTTTCCAGGGACCTCTCGTATGGATACTGGACACCGGGACATGTTTGATTTCAGTTATTATAACGGATTCGAAAGAACTTGCTCCTCGGGTAAGTACCAATTATAAAATAGCGTCGTTATATGACCGGTGTCCCAGTAGGTTCTAAGGCGGACAATAGGGTTCTTGGGAAACAAATACTCAGCTGTGCCTTTGGCTAATAAGTGTGAGATCTTCCAGGACACTCTGGAACAGGGCATCTAGTGATTTTGAAATGGGCTTTTTATCTATTTGAATTTTTTTATGTTGACATAACACTTGCTCCTTCGCATAGTTACAATTATAAAATAGTTCTTCGGGTAGGGGACTGGTTCCCAAAGAGTTCAAGGAGGTTACGGCAACCTAAAAATACCCTAGCTTTGACTTTGGCCAATAATATGTGTTTTGGTGAGACCTTCTCAGACCTCGGGAACGGCCTGTGGTTTTTGAGAGTAATGAGCTTCTAAATGATTTGTCTGGTTGATGACTCACATCATCTGTCGCTCCTGGTTAGGCTCGAAGTACCTAGAGTACTTAATGATGGCGGCAGGCGCGGATGACTCGTGTCAGCAGAGAGGCTAAGGCGTTCGCTAGCATATTGATAAAATACGCAACTTGCCCAGCGCAGAAATCGCTTGGAGGATCCTCTCAGGCTACTTTGGACGGGACATGTGATTTAGAATATTTCAGATTCCGAAGAAAATTGCTCCTGGTCCAAATTTAACCAGATTTAAAAGGCCCGGGAGGGACTGGTGCCCTCACTATTGCATAATAGAGGTCTGGGGCAACTCAGACAATAGCCCAGCTTTGCTCTGATCATAATTGTTTTTGACGGATCTCTCAGGCACACATTGAAAGGACAAGTGATTTTTTAGTTCATTGAATAAATTAATCCCGTGAAAATGACCGCTCCATGGCCTGTGGCTATAGTCACTCATAAATATAAAGCGTGACGGAACTGTATTCCATCCAAGGTCCAAGGCAGGGTCTTGGGAACCCAAACATGACCTAGTGCTCCCTTGGTCAAATCCAATTTTGCGAGGAGCCGTTCTCAGCCACTGGGATTATCAGTGCTCCTCAGTGATCTTATTCTAAATCTGCCTTCTAAATTGACCAATCTACCTCTCGCCTGGCAGGTACACCAAATATCATATATTGGATTTCAGTGCGCATGACTTCCCGGGGTAACCCACACCAGAGGTCTATAAAGTGGTCTCAGCAGCCGGATATTACTAGAAATTACCCCAGTCGCTTGCTGCTGAATACCATAATCCCGTTTGAGTACTCTCTCAGCGCACTTGCAACGGGGCAATGTGATCATTCTTATATCTTATATAAACATGAATTCCGAATACGCACTCTGTACCGTGCACCGAGATACATGAGTAACACATGCCGGTAAGGACTCGCTCCACAAGGGTCAAGCGAAGGTGCTGCGGTCAACTCAAAAATATTCCAAGAATCTTGGCGGCTGTGGATTCACATTGTAAAATTCTTTTTAATACGACACTTCGCAGGCCACTGGAATAAGCACACTATATAATTAACATCTTTTATAAAGATACTTTTGAGCACACACTTTTCCTGGCACGACCAGATATAAATGCGGGCAGGGAGTTGTCTCGAACAAGGTCAGAGGAGGTTCTGTGCATACTGAAAAATACCAGCTTGAACTGGAAAATCGTTTTTTAGGAAGCCGTTTGCAGTCACTTGAAACCCTGGACAAGTGATTCTTTAGTTCATTGAATTTAAATGATTCCCGAAAGAATCTTACTCGCTGGCCCATCGAGCCCTATATATCACAATAGGAATCCCGGGTGGGCAACTGATCCCCACCACAGGCAAAGAGTCTGGGACCCAGCAAAATCAGGTCCATCAAAATCCTCTTCGTCGAGACGCAAACGGGCTATTTCATGGTTTGCCGAGACCTCTCGTTTCTTGTAGCTTGTTTGTCTACCAGTGCTCCTGCCCGAGCAAGATTGTCAGTTTGTAATTGCCAGCGGCCAGAGTTGTCATGAAAGAATAGATATGAGTTAATTCAAAAATCATTATCAGGCCATGTTCCTAGTTGCGCTGGGAGTATGGTTTCTCTCCAAACGATTTCTGTCAGCAGCTGAGGTATTGTCGGGCCGCCAGTACCTCGCGCTTTGAACTATGTGGGACCCCGCGAGCCCGCCCGGCGCCAGATTTTCTTACCGCCGGTAGTTGCGCGCACGAGCAGTTCTTTCGTCGCCTAATTCTCTGCTCCGCGCACATATATTCCTTAGAGTAAATCATCGTTCCCTCTCGGTTTCATGGCTGGAGAGGTTCCTCAAAGATGATTTTTACTCAGTGCAAGGTGTGATATTATGGTGCTCCGACTGCTGCCGTGACCTTGGAGACGTCAACCCGGCATTATATCTTCTCCTGGTTTGCCAGTGAGGAAGTTATTATGCGGAATCGTGTTTACAATAATCTGAAAAAATCACTTGTCCAGTCAAGTTGGCGTCTGAGAGTGTTTAAAAAACGAATGTTCGCTGGGCAGCTGGGGTATTTTTGGTAGTGCGCAGACCTCCTGACTTGTTGTCCCAGTCTTTGCCAGTGCGCCATTTTATATTTGATACTTCGAGGAGCAAGTTCTGCGGATCGTCCAAACATATTCTAAAAATACTTTGTCCCAGTTTCCAAGTGGCCTGAGTAGGTTTAAAAACATATTTGCACGGGCAAGCTGATATTCTACAGGTGCCGGCCCTCTTGACCTTTTGGTGGAATCCATGTCCGTTGCCCGGCTCATTTTATATCTGGTACTTGCCAGGGAAGTTGTTAGTTCAATTCGTTAGAAGAATTTTAAAATTTTCTAGTGCCTGTTTCGTGGCCTTAGAGGTCGTCAAAACGATTTCTGCAAGGTAAGCTATTGTATTTTTGTGTTGCGCATCCCTCTTGACCTTTGTGGAAGCAGTGCCGTTGCACCCGCCATTTTTTATCTTGGTACTTTGTCAGGAGCAAGCTATCTTTCGGAATCCGTTTATAATATCTTAAAATACTTTCCTACGTTTCATTGGCCTGTGAGATGTTCTCAGCAACGATTTTGGGCAGGAAGCTGGGTATTTTTTGTGGATTGCCGACCTTTGACTGGGACAGTCCTTGCTCTTCCGTTTATATCTGGTACTTGCGGAGCAAGTCTTGCGGAATCCGTTTAATTAATAAATTATAAAAAGTCCACTTGTCCAGTTTCAAGTGGCTGAGAGGTTCTCAAAAACTCGATTGGCCTGGGAAAGCTGGATATTTTTTAGGGTTGCTCACCCGTTCATGACCTTTGGACATCTTGATTTCCGTTTATTATCTGTATCTTGCAGGTAGCATGGATGTACTCTTGTGGTAATCCGTTATAAATCTAAAAAAAATCGACTAGTCCAGTTTCAAGTGGCCTGGAAGGTTCTCTCAAAAGATTTTGCCTGGGAAGCTGGTATTTTTATGGTTGCCCTTATCTCTTACTTGTGACTCAGTCCGCCTCTGGGTCATTATATATTTATGTCTAAGGGCAGTGTTGTCAATATCGTTTAGGAAGCAATTTTTAAAAATTAATAGTGCTTATATTCCACGTGGCCTGAGAGGTCTTTAAAACGATTTGCAAGGCAGGCTGGGATTTTTTAGGATTGCCTCGACTTCCTATGACTTGCGGGACGCGTCTCCTCGGCATTGTATAATTCTGTATTGCCAGGATCAAGTTTCTCGGAATCCGTTACAAAAATCTGAAAAAAAAATCACTGTCCGGTGTTTCGAGTGGCGTAGAGGTTCTTTAAATACGATTTTTACCTGGGCATAGAATGGTTTTTGTGGTTGCCAGCCTCCCTTGCTTGTGGATCATCCTATCGGCTCTTATTTAATTTTGGTATTGCTATGGTATCAGTTCCGGACAGCTCAAAACTATCTAAAATCACTTGTCCCAGTTTCAAGTGGACTGATGATGGTTTTTAAACGATTGACGGTACAAGCGTGATATTTAGCTATGGTTGCCTAGAACCTACCTGCTTGTGGAACAGTCCTTGCCCGGCATTATATCTGGACTTGCCATGGGGCAAGTGTGTGCAAACTTCTGTTAGAAGAAATTTTTTTAATATTACTAGTGGCCTTTTGCAGTTGGCTCTTTAGTGTTCTTCAAAGAACGATTCCAAGTGCAGTGGGTATTTGTTGGCCTCAGTGACTCATTACTTTGTTGGGTGACCTAGTCCTTTGCTTCTCGATTACTGGTATCTGCAGGAGCAACAGCAGTACCTCGGATTCGCGTTTATAATAATCTAAAATAATCATCTTGTCCAATTTCAAGTGGCTCTGACGAGTTTTCAAACGGTTTTGCCTGGAGAGTTGATAGGTATTTTAGGCTGGACTCATATCTGTTACCTTGTTGGACCAGTCCCTTGCGGCCTCGTTTATATCTGTACTTGCCAGGCAGTGTTGAGCATTCGTTGAGTAGAAGAAATTTTAAAACACTAGTGCTTGTTACGTGGACTCTGGAGAGGTCGTCTCAAGCATTTGTGCCAGGGCAAGGCTGGGTATTTTGTGTGCCCAGTACCCTTCCATGACCTCTTGCAACTCTAGCCCTGTCGGCATTTTATCCACGGGTATGTGCAGGAGCAGTATCTGTCGGAATCCGTTCAACAAAGCCAATCTAAAACAATCATTGTTCCCAGTTTTCAAGTGCCTGAGAGGTTCTTAAAACATTTTGCTCTTGACAGCTGGGGTTATTATGGTTGCGCCAGACATTCCGACGTTTGTGGGATATAGTGTCTTGCCCGGCCTTTCTTATATCTGGACTTGCAGGGCAGTGTGTCAAACTTCGTTAGAAGAAATTTAATATTGGCACTTATGTGCCTGTTTCAGTGGCTTAGATGTTCCTTCAAAAACGATTGTACCAAGGCAGCTGAGGTATCTTTTGTGTTGCCTCAGACCGTCCATTAATCTTGTGGACTCAGTCTTCTTGCGTTCCATTATATCTTGTGTTACTTGCCAGGAAGCAGAGTACGCTTCGAATCCGGTTTATAATAATTTGCTAAAAAAAAAAATCACTATTGTCCCATTTCAAGTGGCCTGAGATGGTTCTCACAAACTGATTATTGCTGGGATAAGCTGTGGTATTTAATGTGCCATATCCTCTTTTACCTTGTTTGCCCAGTCTTCTCCTGGCCATTTAATCGGTACTTGCCAGCGCAATTTTCCAAATTCGTTAGAAGATATTAAATTACTTGTACTGTACCTATAGTGGCCTGAAGCGTTCTCTTCAAAACGATTGCCAGCGCAAGCTGGATTTTTCGATGTGTTGCCCAGACCCCCATACCTTGCCGTACTAGTCTTGTCTATTTTATATCGTAAACCAGAGCTAAGAGTACTCGGGAATCCGTTGTAAATAATAATCTAAAAAATCTCTAGTCCAGTTTCGAGTGGCCTGATGGTGGTTTTTAAAAACGATTTTGCCTGGGAAAGTCTAGATATCAGGTTTCATACCCTCTTGACCTTGTGGAACACCTTTCCTGGCCATTTGTGTGATCTGTGGTCTTGCCAGGGGAAGTTTGTCAATATCTGTTAGTAGAATTTTTTAAAATTGACTGCTTCAGTGGCCATAAGTCCTCGAAGTGCAAGTGGGTATTTGTGTTAGTATCGGGTCAATTAATTGACCAGTCCTGTCTCTTCCATTTATATCTGGTACTTGCCAGGTAGCAGTACTTTCGGAATCGTTTTATATATCTATAAATATCTTCTGTCCCATGTTCGATGCGCTGAGAGGTCTTCAAGACGATTTGCGTGGGCATGCTGTGGTATTTTAGGTTCCTAATCTTCCTGGCCTTGTGGGAACTCTTGCCGGCTTTTTATATCTCCTGCTATTGCTCAGGGGCAAGTGTGTCAAAGATTTCGTTAGAAGACTATTGTTAAAATACTAGTGCTTACCATGGCCTGAGTGTCTCAAAAACGATCCTGGTATTTTGTGTTGCGCCAGACCGCCATGACCTGCAGGACATAGTCCTGTCGGCCATGTGTTATATTCTCGTACTTGCATGGCATTAGACTTTCGGTAACGTCTTTAATATTTCTAATAAAAATCGTGTCCACGTTTCGATTTTTTTGCCTTGACAAGCGCGTATTTTAGCGTTGCCCGATCATTCCTTTGACTTGTGGGACAGTCTTGCCGTGCATTTATATATCTGTACTTGCAGGGCAAGTCGTTGTCAAGATCGTAGAGACATAATATATACCGTAGGCTATACAAGTGGCCTGAATCAGTATGTTCTTTCTCAAGCGATTTGCATGGGCAAGTTGGCATTTTTGTGTTGCCTCGCAGTCCCTCTCATGACTTCGTACTCATTCGTCCGGCCTCTTAGTACTCGTAATAGCAGGAGCAAGTTACTTTCGTAATCGTTTATATATATCTTAAAAATCTCTTGTCCCAGTTCAGTGGCCTGGAGGGTTTAAAAACGATTGCTGCTAGCGATTACAGGTTTCCCAGACCTCCTTGACCTTGTGGATACCTAGTCTTTGCCACGCCATTTATATGGTCGCCAGGGGCAAGTGTTTGTAAACTTGTAGAAGAAATTTAAAATTCAATAGTGCTTGTTTCCAGTGCATAGAGGTTCTCAACAACGATTTTGCCAGGGACTAAGTGGGATTTTTGTGGTGCTCGTCATGGACCTGCGGGACCGTCCCTTGTCCGGCATGTTAGGTAACTTGGCCAGGAGCAGTCTCGGAATCGTTCAAAACAATCTATCATTGTCCCCAGGTTCAATGTGGCACTGAGATGTCTCAAAACGATTTTGCTTGGCAAGACTGTTATTTAGGTGCCAGACATGGGCCTTTGATTTCGTGGGAACAGCTCCTTGCCCGGCCTTATATCTGGGTACTTGCCAGGGGCAAGCTGTTTTGTCAAAATTCGTTAGAAGAAATTTAAAAATTACTGTGCCTATTCAAGTGGCCTGAGAGGTCCTCAAAACGATTTGGCCAGAGCAAGCTGGGTATTTTGTTGGCCAGACCTCCTACTGCTGGGACAGTCCTGTCGGCATTTTAATATCTCGTACTCTGCAGGAGCAAGTCCTTTCGGAATCCGTTGTGATAATCTAAAAACTCTTGTCCAGTTGTACAGTGCCTAGAGGTCCTACCAAAACAATTTTCTGTGCAAGCTGGTGCATTCGGTTTCCAGACTTCCTTGCGTTGTGGGAGCAGTCTTGCCGCATTTTATATGGATAGCTTGCAGGGGCAAAGTGTTGTCAAATCGATTAGAGACATTTTCCAAATTACTAGTGCCTGTTACCAGTGTCCTAGAGAGAGGCCTATCAGAGAAGATTGCAGGCAACTGGGCTATTTAGGGTTTCCCAAGAACCTCCATACCTGAGTGACCAGTCCTGTCCGGCATTTTATTCTCGGTACTTGCAGGAGCAAGTATCTTCGAATTCGTTTTAGATAATCAAAAACTTCCTTGTCCCGGTATACGAGTGCCTGAGAGGTTCTGCATGAAACGAATTGTTACTAGAGCAAGCTGGGTAATTTTAGGTGTTCGACATCTCTTGACCTATGTGTGACAGTCCTCTGCCCGGCCATTTTAATATCTGGGTTACTTGCCAGGGCAAATGTTGTCAAAATTCGTTAGAGAAATTTAAAATTACTATGTGTCCTGTACAATGGCTGATGAGGTCTCTCAAAACGACGTTTTTGCCTAGGCATGTGGGTTATTTTTGTGTTGCCCAGATCCCTCTCTGCCTTGCTAGTGAACTCAGTCTCCTGTGGTACCATTTTATTATCTCGTATCCTGTGCTAGGACATATGTACTTCGATATCGTTTAGTAATAATCTAAAAAAATTCTTTGTCCTCAGTTGCGTAGTGGCCGAAGTGTTCTCAAAACGTGTTTGCTGGGAGCAAGCTGGGTATTTAGGTGCCACCGTCAGACCTGGACAGTCTTGCCTTGGTCAATTTTATATTGGTACTTGAGTGGGCAAGTGTTGTCAAAAATCTTAGAAGCGTTTCATAAATCACTTGGCTGTTCCGAGTGCTGAGAGGTTCCTCATAACGATTACCAGGGTGCTCCAGAGTTTGGGGTGTGCCAGATCCTCGCAGTGACCTTGTGGGACAGTCCCTGTCGGTCCAAATATATTGGGTATTGCAGGCGGCAAGTACTTTCGGGAACCCGTTCAAAACATCGTAAAAAATTCAGTTGTCCCAGTTTTCGAGGGCTGAGAGTCCTCAAACGATTGTGGGCAGGCTAATGATTTTGGGTGCCAGACCCTCCTTCACCTTGTGGACCAGTCTGCTCGCCATTTAATATTGTACTGCCAATTTGCAAGTTTGCAAATTTCGTTAGAGAATTTAAAATTACAAGTGCTGTTACAGGTGGCCATGTGGGTGAGTCTCAAAACGTTTTTGCCAAGCAAGTGGTATTTGTGTGCCCAGATCTCCGATTGATGCACGGACCCGTAGTCCTTGGTCCGGCTATTTTATATCTCGTCTTGCGAGGAGTATTCTGGAATGCGTTTATAATTTCTAAAAAAATCTTTTGTCCCTAGTTTCGAGTGGCCTGAGAGTCAACGTTTTGCTGAGCGAGCTGATATTGTAAAGGTTGCTAAACCCTTGACTTGTTGGACCAGTCTTGCTCGGGCCATTATTGGACTTGCCAGGGAGTTGTCAAATCGTTTTTTAGGAAGGCAATTCAAAGAAATTTCAGTGGCGGTTTTTTTTTTTTTTTTCCATAAGGTGGGGGGGCTTAGAGTCCTCAAACGATTGCCTGGGCATGCAACGGTATTTTGGGGTTGCCATGACCTCCATTGACCTTGTGGACAAGTCGCCGCATTGCATGCTGGTATGCAGCGTCATAGTGTTGTTCAAAATCGTTAGATGCGACATAAATACTAGCTGTCCGTGTCCTGAGAGGTCCTCAAAACGAATTTTGGCAGAGACAAGGTATTTTGGGGCCCAGACCTCCATGACATGTGGACAGTCCTTGATCTCT
>CALNVZ010001307.1:30098-40619 GCA_940671915.1 Paracentrotus lividus
TGGGACCAGTCCTTGCCCGGCCATTTTTATATCTGGTACTTGCCAGGAGCAAGTACTTTCGGAATCCGTTTATAATCATCTAAAAAAATCTCTTTTCCCAGTTTCGAGTGGCCTGAGAGGTTCTCAACACGATTTTGCCTGGGCAAGCTGGGTATTTTTAGGTTGCCCAGACCCTCCATGACCTTGTGGGACCAGTCCCTGCCCGGCCATTTTATATCTGGTACTTGCCAGGAGCAATTTCTTTCGAAATTCGTTTACAGTAATCTGAAAAAAATCACTTATCCCAGTTTCCAGTGGCCTGAGAGGTCCTCAAAACGATTTTGCCAGGGCGAGCAAGGTATTTAGGGGTTGCCCAGACCTCCATGACCTTGTGGGACCAGTCCCTGTCCGGCCAATTTATATCTGGTACTTGCCAGGAGCAAGTACTTTCGGAATCCGTTCAAAAAAATCTAAAAAAATCACTTGTCCCAGTTTCGAGTGGCCTGAGAGGTCCTCAAAACGATTTTTCCAGGGCAAGCAAGGTATTTAGGGGTTGCCCAGACCCTCCATGACCTTACGGGACCAGTCCCTGTCCGGCCAATTTATATCTGGTACTTGCCAGGAGCAAGTACTTTCGGAATCCGTTCAAAACAATCTAAAAAATCACTTGTCCCAGTTTCGAGTGGCCTCAGAGGTCCTCAAAACGATTTTACCAGGGCAAGCAAGGTATTTTGGGGTTGCCCAGACCCTCCTTCACCTTGTGGGACCAGTCATTGCCCGGCAATTTTATATCTGGTACTTGCCAGTTGCAAGTGTTGTCAAAATTCGTTAGAAGAAATTTCAAAAATTACTAGTGCCTGTTACCAGTGGCCTGGGAGGTCCTCAAAACGATTTTGCCAAGGCAAGCTGGGTATTTTTGTGTTGCCCAGACCGTCCATGACCTTGCGGGACCAGTCCGTGTCCGGCCATTTTATATCTGGTACTTGCCAGGAGCAAGTACTTTCGGATTGCGTTTATAATAATCTAAAAAAATCTCTTGTCCCAGTTTCGAGTGGCCTGAGAGGTTCTCAAAACGTTTTTACCTGAGCAAGCTGGGTATTTTTAGGTTGCCTAGACCCTCCTTGACCTTGCTGACCAGTCTTTGCCCGGCCATTTTATATCTGGTACTTGCCAGGAGCAAGTACTTTCGGAATTCCGTTCAAAACAATCTAAAAAAATCACTTGTCCCAGTTTTCAAGTAGCCTGAGAGGTTCTCAAAACGATTTACCGTGAGCGAGCTAGATATTTAAGGTTGCCCTAAACCCCCTTGACCTTGTTGGACCAGTCCTTGCCGGCCATTTTATATCTGGTACTTGCCAGGGGCAAGTGTGTCAAAATTCGTTAGAAGCAATTTCAAAAATTACCTAGTGCCTGTTTCAAGTGGCCTTAAAGGTCCTCAAAACGATTTTGCCAGGGCAAGCAAGGTATTTTGGGTGCCAGACCCTCCATGACCTTGTGGGACCAAGTCCTGTCCCGTCCATTTTTATATCTGGTACTTGCCAGGGCAAGTGTTGTCAAAAATCGTTAGAAGCGATTTCAAATCACTAGGCCTGTTTCCAGTGTCCTGAGAGGTCCTCAAAACGATTTTTGCCAGAGCAAACAAGGTATTTTGGGTTGCCCAGACCCTCCATGACCTTGTGGGACCAGTCCTTGCCCGGCCATTTTTATAATCTGGTGACTTGCCAGGAGCAAGTACTTTCGGAATCGTTTATAAATCATCTAAAAAATCACTTGTCCCGTGTTCGAGTGGCCTGAGAGGTCCTCAAAAACGATTTTTTTTTCCCAGGGCAAGCAAAGGTTTTTGGGGTTGCCAGACCCTCATTCACCTTGTGGACCATCCTTGCCAGCCATTTAATATCTGTACTTGCCAGTTGCAAGTGTTGTCAAATTCGTTAGAAGAAATTTTAAAAATTACTAGTGCCTGTTACCGTGGGCCGAGGAGGTCCTCAAAACGATTTTGCCAAGGCAAGCTGGGTATAATTTGTGTTGCCCAGACCGTCCATGACATTGCTGGACAAGTCCCTGTCCGGCCATTTTATATCTTGGTACTTGCCACGAGCAAGTACTTTCGGTTCCGTTTATAATAATCTAAAAAAATCTCTTTTTCCCAGTTTCGAGTGGCCTGAGAGGTTCTCAAACGATTTTGCCTGGGCAAGCTGGGTATTTTTAGGTTGCCCAGACCCTCCATGACCTTGTGGGACCAGTCCCTGCCCGGCCATTTTATATCTGGTACTTGCCAGGAGCAATCTTTCGAAATTCGTTTACAGTTAATCTGAAAAAAAATCACTATATCCCAGTTTCCAGTGGCCTGAGAGGTCCTCAAAACGATTTTGCCAGGGCGAGCAGGTATTTAGGGGTTGCCCAGACCTCCATGACCTTGTGGACCAGTCCCTGTCCGGCCAATTTATATCTGGTACTTGCAGGAGCAAGTACTTTCGGAATCCGTTCAAACAATCTAAAAAATCACTTGTCCCAGTTTTCGAGTGCCGAGAGGTCCTCAAAAGATTTTCCAGGCAATCAGGTATTTTGGGGTTGCCCAGACCCTCCTTCACACTTGTGGGACCAGTCCTGCCCTGCCATTTTATATCTGGTACTTGCCAGTTGCAAGTGTTGTCAAAATTCGTTAGAAGCAATTTCAAAAATTACTAGTGCCTGTTTCAAGTGGCCTTAGAGGTCCTCAAAACGATTTTGCCAGGGCAAGCAAGGTATTTTTGGGTTGCCCAGACACTCCTTGACCTTGTGGGAACCGTCTTCGCCCGGCATTTTTTATTCTGGTACTTGCCAGGGCAAGTGTTGTCAAAATTCGTTAGAGGAAATTTTAAAAATTACTAGTGCCTGTTTCAGTGGCCTTAGAGGTCCTCAAAACGATTTGGGACTAGTCCATGCTCGGCCATCTTATATTATGGTACTTGCCAGGAGCAAGTACTTTCGTAATCCGTTCATAATAATCTAAAAAAAATCACTTGTCCCAGTTTCAAGTGGCCTGAGAGGTTCTCAAAACGTTTTTCCTGAAGCAAGCTGGGTATTTAGGTTGCCTAGACCCTCCTTGACCTTGTTGGACCAGTCTTTGCCCGGCCATTTTATATCTGGTACTTGCCAGGAGCAAGTACTTTCGGAATTCCGTTCTAAAACAATTAAAAAAATCACTTGTCCCAGTTTCAAGTAGCCTGAGAGGTTCTCAAAACGATTTTGCCTGAGCGAGCTAGATATTTAAAGGTTGCCTAAACCCCCCCTTGACCTTGTTGGACCAGTCCTTGCCCGGCCATTTTATATCTGGTACTTGCCAGGGCAAGTGTTTGTCAAAAATCGTTAGAAGCGATTTCAAAAATCACTAGGGCCTGTTTCCAGTGTCCTGAGAGGTCCTCAAAACGATTTTGCCAGAGCAAACAAGGTATTTTGGTTGCCAGACCCTCCATGACCTTGTGGACCAGTCCTTGCCGGCCATTTTTATATCTTGGTACTTGCCAGGAGCAAGTACTTTCGGAATCCGTTTATAATCATCTAAAAAAAATCACTTGTCCCCGTTTTCGAGTGGCCTGGAGGTCCTCAAAACGATTTTTTTTTCCAGGGCAAGCAAGGTATTTTGGGGTTGCCCAGACTCTCATTCACCTTGTGGGACCAGTCCCTTGCGGCCATTTTATATCTGGTATTTGCCAGTTGCAAGTGTGTCAAAATTCGTTAGAAGAATTTTAAAAATTACTATGCCTGTTACCAGTTGGCCGAGAGGCCTCAAACGATTTTGCCAAGGCAAGCTGGGTATAATTTGTGTTGCCCAGACCGTCCATGACATTGCTGGACCAGTCCCTGTCCGGCCATTTTATATCTGGTACTTGCCACGAGCAAGTACTTTCGGGTTCCGTTATAATAATCTAAAAAAATCTCTTTTCCCAGTTTCGAGTGGCCTGAGAGGTTCTCAAAACGATTTTGCCTGGGCAAGCTGGGTATTTTTAGGTTGCCCAGACCCTCCATGACCTTGTGGGACCAGTCCCTGCCCGGCCATTTTATATCTGGTACTTGCCAGGAGCAATTTCTTTCGAAATTCGTTCACAGTAATTGAAAAAAAATCACTTACCCAGTTTCCAGTGGCCTGAGAGGTCCTCAAAACGATTTTGCCAGGGCGAGCAAGGTATTTAGGGTTGCCCAGACCTCCATAACCTTGTGGGACCAGTCCCTGTCCGGCCAATTTATATCTGGTACTTGCCAGGAGCAAGTACTTTCGGAATCCGTTCAAAACAATCTAAAAAATCACTTGTCCAGTTTCGAGTGGCCTGAGAGGTCCTCAAACGATTTTTCCAGGGCAAGCAAGGTATTTTGGGTTGCCCAGACCCCTCCTTCACCTTGTGGACCAGTCCTTCCCGGCCATTTTATATCTGGTACTTGCCAGTGCAAGTGTTTGTCAAAATTCGTTAGAAGCAATTTCAAAAATTACTATGCCTGTTTCAAGTGGCCTTAGAGGTCCTCAAAACGATTTTGCCAGGGCAAGCAAGGTATTTTTGGGTTGCCCAGACACTCCTTGACCTTGTGGGAACTCTTCGCCCGCGCCATTTTTTATCTGGTACTTGCCAGGGGCAAGTGTTGTCAAAATTCGTTAGAGAAATTTTAAAAATTACTAGTGCCTGTTTCCATGGCCTTAGAGGTCCTCAAACGATTTTACCAAGGCACTGGGTATTTTGTGGTTGCCCAGACCCTCCATGATCTTGTGGGACCAGTCCATGCTCGGCCATCTTATAATGGTACTTGCCAGGAGCAAGTACTTTTCGTAATCCGTTCATATAATAATCTAAAAAAAAATCACTTGTCCCAGTTTCAAGTGGCCTGAAGGTTCTCAAAACGATTTTGCCTGGGCAAGTTGGGTATTTTTAGGTTGCCCATACCCTGTTTGACCTTGTTGGACCAGCCCTTCCGGCCATTTTATATTTGGTTCTTGCCAGGGGCAAGTGTTGCAAATTCGTTATAAGCAATTGGAGTATAATGAATATAAAAAGCCTAAGTCCATAGGAGGCCATTTCGAGATAATCGAAAAAAACTGAATATTTTTTTAATTTGGGCAATTAAAGTATATTTGGCCAAAAGACATCAGAGAACATCAAACAAATTTAAGTGTAAATTTTTATGAACATAAATGTTCAAATTACTTGTGGGCGGGGCCTTTTGTCTGGTGGACTTGGGTCGTTTTTAGAATCATATGGACTTAGGTCGTTCTTACATTCATATACATGGTAGATCTGTAGTACTGAATTTGTATAAAAATTGATACACAAGAGATTTCTTTTATATATCAGGACAAAAGGGCCCTTATCGTTTTTGTATTTTAGGTTTTTTAAATATTTTTTTATAGCTGATGTTGTTTTGGGATGAGCGAGAGGGTGTGGGTGTGGGTGTGTGGGTTTTAAATGTGAGGACATGTGTAGGTGTTCAAATACTGAAAAAAAAAGTTAGCAAAATTATGTATTATTCACGTTTTACAGTTCACTGATCTTCCATCATGAAACCAAGAACTCTTAAGCACACAAACAACAGTTCAAGAATGGGAGGGGGGTGGGTATGGTCCCTCCCTTTTATTTTTTATTTTTATTAAATAGAAAAACAAGAAATACAGAGGGCGTCCCCACTTAAGCTAAGGTTGGGGGTGTAAATGGAGTGAGAACTTTTCCTTAGCAAGGACCTTTATTTCATGTTTGCCAGAGATCTTGGGGTAAAATGCTTTTGTTAATGGGCAGAATTTTTTATTTTATTGATTATCAGTGAATTTTGGGGTAAAATTCTAAAAAAAAAAAAAAAAACTTTAATTGTGTCGTGAGCGAATTTTGTAAGAAAACATCAATCCTAAATCCACCCTGCATGCCCCACATCCACACACTCACATCAGCATAGGAATTACTTTTTTTTTGAGGAGCTATTTTTTAAAAATATATATTGACACACACCCACCCAAACACCCCTCACACACCCCCTGACACACACACACACACACACACACATACACACAGAAGCACAAACATCTGCAAGTGAACTTCAACTTCAATTTTGAGGTACTCAAGGTTAAACAAGAAGTAATGAGAGAGGGCGCTAGATATGAATGTAAGAAAAGCCTAAGTCCTGGACTTAGGCTTTTCTTTCATTCATACCAGATATTTTTCCTTTATTTAAGGCATTTCTGAGATGATTTCAGATTCATCATTTATGCACAAGATGGGTCAATGTATAAGGAACAATTTCCCATATATAACTCAATTTCGCCAAAAATTGGACTTAGGCCTTTTTTATATTCATATACTCAATTTCAAAAACTACCAGTGCCTGTTTCAAGTGGCCTTAGAGGTCCTCAAAACGATTTTGCCAGGGCAAGCAAGGTATTTTTGGGTTGCCCAGACCCTCCATGACCTTGTGGGACCAGTCTTTGCCCGGCCATTTTATATCTGGTACTTGCGAAGGGGCAAGTGTTGTCAAAAATCGTTAGAAGCGATTTCAAAAATCACTAGGGCCCGTTTCCAGTGGCCTGAGAGGTCCTCAAAACGATTTTTCCAGGGCAAGCAAGGTATTTTTGGGTTGCCCAGACCCTCCATGACCTTGTGGGACCAGTCCTTGCCCGGCCATTTTTAGGTGGTATGTACGTATGTACATATCACCTCTTGTAATTGTCCGAATCTTCTTTTTTTTTTTTCTTCTTTTTTATTTTTCTGTACAATTCTTGTAGACACGATAACTAAAAAAATAATGCATTAAAGTATTTTAAACTTTCAGCAATGATAGATCATCATGAAATCTGAGCACTGAAATCTTTTCTAGCTCATTAGCATAATGTGACGTCATCTAGACGCCATTTTGTAAAATCACATTATCAATCATAACTTCATAACTAATAATCATTGATCAATCTTATTTAGTACACATAAACTTCAAATTGAAGCGCATCTTTTAGAACATAATGCGCGCGCGTAAGTACGCGCATTAAGGAATTACGCGCGTGCAAAAATTAAAAATGTTCGAAATCACTTTATGGCTGAAGTAGAGTACGTTTCAGGTCATTTTAAGCATTTCAAGAAAAAATGCGCGCGCACCATTTTGCGCGCATTAATGCGCGTCGGCGAAGAATGCAGCTTGAGATCATTGATTTTTTGCTCTTAAAGTAATCTTGATAATATTGACAACAATTTGACACCATAATCACTACTTTTTAGACTATTCATAACCAAATGATGGTCTGTTCAAGTTGGAACTACGCGCACGCGAATTTTGTCAATTTTACCGAAATATGCCATTTTTGGCCAAAAACATGCCTACACAAAATCCTGAATAATTCTTCAGGATCAACGGCAACCCCCAATTATCTTTTCAGAGTTGGATAGAGTATGAGTTGTAGATGCGATTTCATACCTCACTTATTACCTATCGTCATTGCAACATTATCATAATGGCTCCTAAACTCAAGATTTCGATTTGCGTTTCAAAATTACCGATTTCAGCAAAATGACGCATTATCTTTATACAAGGAGGAGTGTTTCTCAGTAAATATGTGCCGTTTCTCTGTCACATTTTCAGTATGTTGTAGCCGAGACAATTCCCTACAAGATTGACGAATTTAATTTGGTTTTACCCCCGGCTTTGTAGTCCAAATTTGCGCTTAAAGAAGGCATGTCATTTCATCACATTTGAAGTGTACATGTATTTTGCATTGGACAAGCCGCCTCATTAGGTGGTATGTACGTATGTACATATCACCTCTTGTTTTTGTCCGAATCTTCTTCGTTTTTTTTTTTTTTTTTTTTTTTTTTTTTTTTTTTTTTTTTTTTTTTTTTTTTAGAAGTCCAGAAGCGTTGGCGTCAAAAATTTTGTCCAAATGAATCGTGGCTGGTCTCAAATTGAAGAGCGTCATTTTCCTAACAAAAAATAATTCGACAGCCTATTTGATAAATGCTTGTAACAGGTTGAAAATTTTCAAAAACTGGTGTGTCAAAATCTAAAAATGCTCAAAATCACCCCATATTTATACAAAGCATGTTTCAGGCCATTTCAATAATTTTGAAAATTTCCGCGCGTAAGCGCCCGTGCGCGCGTTTTGCGCGCACTTTGTAAATCGCGTACAATTCCGGGTTTTTTTGTTGATTGGCAATTTAGACAATTATCTTAGGAGTTTCTGTATATTTTAAATCGTTTCCAGCCGAACATACAGACGCACGCCCTCATCAAATTTCAATTTCCGCGCGTGCGTCAATGGGGCAAAAAAACGTAAAAACATAACAAAACATACGTCTTTAGAATCCTCCAAAGCTCATCCGAAATGTCGAAACCCTAGTCATATTTTCACATGTTCTGAAAGTTTATGACATAGTAAATATAATCAACTTATAAAATGTGGGGTCTAAGAAATAAAACATCGGCATATTCTCATGCAAACCCACAATTTCATTTTTTTGTTTCCAGTCCAAATTTAGTTATTATCAGGATAAATATTGGTTGATTTTCTCCCAAATGCTTTTCATGTTAAGGCTGAGACAGTTCCCAAAGAGTCGAATTGTAAAAGGTAATTAAATGTAAAATTCATCACATTACACAATTCATTTTCTTCTTTTTCAAAAAGTTTATTTTACTCTCTCTTTTCGTTTCAGTTTTGTTCTCTCTCTCCTGTAGCCAATTGCTGCATACTGTTTTGCATTACAAATACATATCAGTACATACCACCGATAATTGTACGCATTACAATTATAAAAGCTCTAGTTATATCTGGTACTTGCCAGGAGCAAGTACTTTCGGAATCCGTTTCGGAACGATTTTTCCAGTGCAAGCAAGGTATTTTTGGGTTGCCCAAACCCTCCTTGACCTTGTGGGACCAGTTCTTTCCCGGCCATTTTATATCTGGTACTTGCCAGGAGTAAGTACTTTCGGAATCCGTTGATAATCATCTAAAAAAAATCACTTGTCCCCGTTTCGAGTGGCCTGAGAGGTCCTCAAAACGATTTTTCCAGGGCAAGCAAGGTATTTTGGGGTTGCCCAGACCCTCCTTCACCTTGTGGGACCAGTCCTTGCCCGGCCATTTTATATCTGGTACTTGCCAGGGGCAAGTGTTATCAAAAATCGTTAGAAGCGATTTCAACAATCACTAGGGCCTGTTTCCATTGGCCTGAGAGGTCCTCAAAACGATTTTGCCAGGGCAAGCAAGGTATTTTGGGGTTGCCCAGACCCTCCATGACTTTGCAGGACCAGTCCCTGTCCGGCCATTTTATATCTGGTACTTGCCAGGAGCAAGTACTTTCGGAATCCGTTCAAAACAATCTAAAAAATCACTTGTCCCAGTTTCAAGTGGCCTGAGAGGTTCTCAAAACGATTTTGCCTTGGCAAGCTGGGTATTTTTAGGTTGCCCAGACATTCCTTGACTTTGTGGGAACAGTCCTTGCCCGGCCATTTTATATCTGGTACTTGCCAGGGGCAAGTGTTGTCAAAATTCGTTAGAAGAAATTTAAAAAATTACTAGTGCCTATTACCAGTGGCCTGAAAGGTCCTCAAAACGATTTTGCCAGGGCAAGCTGGGCATTTTTGTGTTGCCCAGACCCTCCATGACCTTGCGGGAACAGTCCCTGTCCGGCCATTTTATATCTCGTACTTGCCAGCAGCAAGTACTTTCGGAATCCGTTTATAATAATCTAAAAAAATCTCTTGTCCCAGTTTCGAGTGGCCTGAGAGGTTCTCAAAACGATTTTTACCTGGGCAAGCTGGGCATTTTTAGTAGGTTCGCCAGACTTCCTTGACGCTTGTTGGGAAGTCCTTGCCGGCCATTTTATCTGGTACTTGCCAGGGGAATGTTGTCAAATTCGTTAGAAGAAATTTCAAAATTACTAGTGCCTGTTCAAGTGGCTGAGAGGTCCTCAAACGATTTGCCAGGGCAAGCTGGGTATTTTTGTGTTGCCCAGACCCTCCATGACCTGCAGGACAGTCCCTGTCCGCCATTTTATATCTCGTACTTGCCAGGAGCAAGTACTTTCGGAATCCGTTTATAATATCTAAAAATCTCTTGTCCCAGTTTCGAGTGGCCTGAGAGGTTCTCAAACAATTTTCTGGGCAAGCTGGGTATTTTTAGGTTTCCCAGACATTCCTTGACCTGTGGGAACAGTCCTTGCCCGGCCATTTTATATCTGGTACTTGCCAGGGGCAAATGTTGTCAAATTCGTTAGAAGAAATTTTAAAAATTACTAGTGCCTGTTACAAGTGGCCTGAGAGGTCCTCAAAACGATTTTGCCAGGGCAAGCTGGTATTTTTTGTGTTGCCAGACCCTCCATGACTTGCAGGAACAGTCCCTGTCGCGCATTTTATATCTCGTACTTGCCAGGAGCAAGTACTTTCGGAATCCGTTTATAATAATCTAAAAATCTTGTCCCAGTTTCAGTGGCCTGAGAGGTTCTCAAAACGATTTTGCCTGGGCAAGCTGGGTATTTTAGGTTGCCCAGACCCTCCATGACCTTGTGGGACCAGTCTTGCTTGGCAATTTTATATATGTACTTGCCAGGG
>CALNVZ010001307.1:42316-60251 GCA_940671915.1 Paracentrotus lividus
TTAATTACTGAGCTTTGCCCAGACCCTCCATGACCTTGTGGGACCAGTCTTTGCTTGGCAATTTTATATCTGGTACTTGCCAGGGGCAAGTGTTGTCAAAATCGTTAGAAGCGATTTCAAAAATCACTAGGGCCTGTTTCCATGGCCTGAGAGGTCCTCAAAACGATTTTGCCAGGGCAGCAAGGTATTTTGGGGTTGCCAGACCCTCACATGACCTTGCGGGACCAGTCCTACCATTTATATCTGGTACATTGCCAGGCAAGCAAGTACTTTCGGAATCGTTCAAAACAATCTAAAAAATCACTTGTCCCAGTTTCAAGTGGCCTGAGAGGTTCTCAAAACGTTTGCTGGCAAGCTGGTATTTTTTAGGTTGCCCAGTACTTGACTTTGTGGGAACAGTCCTTGCCCGGCACTTTATATTTATCTTGGTACTTGCCAGGGCAAGTGTGTGTCAAAATTCGTTAAAAGAAATTTTAAAAATTACTAGTGCCTGTTTACAGTGGCTGCTGAGAGTCCTCAAACGATTTTGCCTGGGCAAGCTGGGTATTTTTGTATTTGCCAAGACCTCCATGCCTTTGTGGGACCAGTCTTGCTTGGTAATTTTATATCTGGTACTTGCTGGGTATTTTAGTTTCCCAGCATTCCTTGACCTTGTGGGAACAGTCCTTGCCGGCCATTTTATATCTGGTACTTGCCAGGGCAAATGTTGTCAAATTCGTTAAAAGAAATTTTAAAAATTACTAGTGCCTGTTACAAGTGGCCTGAGAGGTCCTCAAAACGATTTTGCCTGGGCAAGCTGGTATTTTAGGTTGCCCAGACCCTCCATGACCTTGTGGGACCAGTTTGCTTGGCATTTTATATCTGGTACTTGAGAGGGCAAGTGTTGTCAAAAATCGTTAGAAGCGATTTCAAAAAATCACTAGGGCGCCTGTTTCCATTGGCCTAGAGGTCCTCAAAACGATTTTGGCACGAGGGCAAGCAAGGTTTGGGGGTTGCCCAGACCCTCCATGACCTTGCGGACCAGTCCCTGTCCGACCATTTTATATCTGGTACTTGCCAGGAGAAGTACTTTCGGAATCCGTTCAAAACAATCTAAAAAACACTTGTCCCAGTTTCAAGTGGCCTGAGAGGTTCTCAAAAGTCTTTGCTTGGCAAGTGGGTATTTTTAGGTTGCCCAGACATTCCTGAGACTTTGTGGGAACAGCCTTGCCCGCCGGCCATTTTATATTGGTACTTGCCAGGGGCAAGTGTTGTCAAAATTCGTTAGAGAAATTTAAAAAATTACTAGTGCCTATTCAAGTGGCCTGAAAGGTCCTCAAACCGATTTTGCGCAGGGCAAGCTGGGCATTTTTGTGTTGCCCAGACCCTCCTTGACCTTGCGAGGACCAGTCCCTGTCCGGCCATTTTATATCTCGTACTTGCCAGGAGCAAGTACTTTCGGAATCCGTTTATAATAATCTAAAAAAATCTCTTGTCCCAGTTTTGAGTGGACTGAGAGGTTCTCAAAACGATTTTACCTGGGCAAGCTGGGTATTTTTAGGTTTCCCAGACATTCCTTGACCTTGTGGGAACAGTCCTTGCCCGGCCATTTTATATCTGGTACTTGCCAGGGGCAAATGTTGTCAAATTCGTTAAAAGAAATTTTAAAAATTACTAGTGCCTGTTACAAGTGGCCTGAGAGGTCCTCAAAACGATTTTGCCAGGGCAAGCTGGGTATTTTTGTGTTGCCCAGACCCTCCATGACCATGCAGGAACAGTCCCTGTCCGACCATTTTATATCTCGTACTTGCCAGGAGCAAGTACTTTCGGAATCCGTTTATAATAATCTAAAAAAAAATCTCTTGTCCCAGTTTCCAGTGGCCTGAGAGGTTCTCAAAACGATTTTGCCTGGGCAAGCTGGGTATTTTTAGGTTGCCCAGACCCTCCATGACCTTGTGGGACCAGTCCTTGCTTGGCAATTTTATATCTGGTACTTGCCAGGGGCAAGTGTTGTCAAAAATCGTTAGAAGCGATTTCAAAAATCACTAGGGCCTGTTTCCAGTGGCCTGAGAGGTCCTCAAAACGATTTTACCAGGGCAAACAAGGTATTTTGGGGTTGCCCAGACCCTCCATGACCTTGTGGGACCAGTCCCTGTCCGGCCAATTTATATCTGGTACTTGCCAGGAGGAAGTACTTTCGGAACCCGTTCAAAACAATCTAAAAAATCACTTGTCCCAGTTTCGAGTGGCCTGAGAGGTCCTCAAAACGATTTTTCTAGGGCAAGCAAGGTATTTTGGGGTTGCCCAGACCCTCCTACACCTTGTGGGACCAGTCCTTGCCCGGCCATTTTATATCTGGTACTTGCCAGTTGCAAGTGTTGTCAAAATTCGTTAGAAGAAATTTTAAAAATTACAAGTGCCTGTTACCAGTGGCCTGGGAGGTCCTCAAAACGTTTTTGCCAAGGCAAGCTGGGTATTTTTGTGTTGACCAGATTCTCCATGACCTTGCAGGACCAGTCCCTGTCCGGCCATTTTATATCTCGTACTTGCCAGGAGCAAGTACTTTCGGAATCCGTTTATAATAATCTAAAAAAAATCTCTTGTCCCAGTTTCGAGTGGCCTGAGAGGTTCTCAAAACGATTTTGCCTGGGCAAGCTGGGTATTTTTAGGTTGCCCAGACCCTCCATGACCTTGTGGGACCAGTCCTTGCTTGGCAATTTTATATCTGGTACTTGCCAGGGGCAAGTGTTGTCAAAAATCGTTAGAAGCGATTTCAAAAATCACTAGGGCATGTTTCCAGTGGCCTGAGAGGTCCTCAAAACGATTTTGCCAGGGCAAGCAAGGTATTTAGGGGTTGCCCAGACCCTCCATGACCTTGTGGGACCAGTCCCTGTCCGGCCAATTTATATCTGGTACTTGCCAGGAGCAAGTACTTTCGGAATCCGTTCAAAACAATCTAAAAAATCACTTGTCCCAGTTTCGAGTGGCCTCAGAGGTCATCAAAACGATTTTTCCAGGGCAAAAAGGTATTTTGGGGTTGCCCAGACCCTCCTTCACCTTGTGGGACCAGTCATTGCCCGGCCATTTTATATCTGGTACTTGCCAGTTGCAAGTGTTGTCAAAATTCGTTAGAAGAAATTTCAAAAATTACTAGTGCCTGTTACCAGTGGCCCGAGGGGTCCTCAAAACGATTTTGCCAAGGCAAGCTATTTTTGTGTTGCCCAGACCGTCCATGACTTTGCGGGACCAGTCCGTGTCCGGCCATTTTATATCTGGTACTTGCCAGGAGCAAGTACTTTCGGATTGCGTTTATAATAATCTAAAAAAAATCTCTTGTCCCAGTTTCGAGTGGCCTGAGAGGTTCTCAAAAAGTTTTTACCTGAGCAAGCTGGGTATTTTTAGGTTGCCTAGACCCTCCTTGACCTTGTTGGACCAGTCTTTGCCCGGCCATTTTATATCTGGTACTTGCCAGGAGCAAGTACTTTCGGAATCCGTCCAAAACAATCTAAAAAAATCACTTGTCCCAGTTTCAAGTAGCCTGAGAGGTTCTCAAAACGATTTTACCTGAGCGAGCTAGATATTTAAAGGTTGCCTAAACCCCCCTTGACCTTGTTGGACCAGTCCTTGCCCGGCCATTTTATATCTGGTACTTGCCAGGGGCAAGTGTTGTCAAAATTCGTTAGAAGCAATTTCAAAAATTACTAGTGCCTGTTTCAAGTGGCCTTAAAGGTCCTCAAAACGATTTTGCCAGGGCAAGCAAGGTATTTTTGGGTTGCCCAGACCCTCCATGACCTTGTGGGACCAGTCCTTGCCCGTCCATTTTATATCTGGTACTTGCCAGGGGCAAGTGTTGTCAAAAATCGTTAGAAGCGATTTCAAAAATCACTAGGGCCTGTTTCCAGTGTCCTGAGAGGTCCTCAAAACGATTTTGCCAGAGCAAACAAGGTATTTTTGGGTTGCCCAGACCCTCCATGACCTTGTGGGACCAGTCCTTGCCCGGCCATTTTTATATCTGGTACTTGCCAGGAGCAAGTACTTTCGGAATCCGTTTATAATCATCTAAAAAAATCACTTGTCCCCGTTTCGAGTGGCCTGAGAGGTCCTCAAAACGATTTTTTTTTTCCCAGGGCAAGCAAGGTATTTTGGGGTTGCCCAGACCCTCATTCACCTTGTGGGACCAGTCCTTGCCAGGCCATTTTATATCTGGTACTTGCCAGTTGCAAGTGTTGTCAAAATTCGTTAGAAGAAATTTTAAAAATTACTAGTGCCTGTTACCAGTGGCCCGAGAGGTCCTCAAAACGATTTTGCCAAGGCAAGCTGGGTATAATTTGTGTTGCCCAGACCGTCCATGACATTGCTGGACAAGTCCCTGTCCGGCCATTTTATATCTGGTACTTGCCACGAGCAAGTACTTTCGGGTTCCGTTTATAATAATCTAAAAAAATCTCTTTTCCCAGTTTCGAGTGGCCTGAGAGGTTCTCAAAACGATTTTGCCTGGGCAAGCTGGGTATTTTTAGGTTGCCCAGACCCTCCATGACCTTGTGGGACCAGTCCCTGCCCGGCCATTTTATATCTGGTACTTGCCAGGAGCAATTTCTTTCGAAATTCGTTTACAGTAATCTGAAAAAAAATCACTTATCCCAGTTTCCAGTGGCCTGAGAGGTCCTCAAAACGATTTTGCCAGGGCGAGCAAGGTATTTAGGGGTTGCCCAGACCTCCATGACCTTGTGGGACCAGTCCCTGTCCGGCCAATTTATATCTGGTACTTGCCAGGAGCAAGTACTTTCGGAATCCGTTCAAAACAATCTAAAAAATCACTTGTCCCAGTTTCGAGTGGCCTGAGAGGTCCTCAAAATGATTTTTCCAGGGCAATCAAGGTATTTTGGGGTTGCCCAGACCCTCCTTCACCTTGTGGGACCAGTCCTTGCCCTGCCATTTTATATCTGGTACTTGCCAGTTGCAAGTGTTGTCAAAATTCGTTAGAAGCAATTTCAAAAATTACTAGTGCCTGTTTCAAGTGGCCTTAGAGGTCCTCAAAACGATTTTGCCAGGGCAAGCAAGGTATTTTTGGGTTGCCCAGACACTCCTTGACCTTGTGGGAACCGTCTTCGCCCGGCCATTTTTTATCTGGTACTTGCCAGGGGCAAGTGTTGTCAAAATTCGTTAGAGGAAATTTTAAAAATTACTAGTGCCTGTTTCCAGTGGCCTTAGAGGTCCTCAAAACGATTTGGGACTAGTCCATGCTCGGCCATCTTATATATGGTACTTGCCAGGAGCAAGTACTTTCGTAATCCGTTCATAATAATCTAAAAAAAAATCACTTGTCCCAGTTTCAAGTGGCCTGAGAGGTTTCTCAAAACGATTTTGCCTGGGCAACTGGGTATTTTTAGGTTGCCCATACCCTTTTGACCTTGTTGGACCAGTCCCTGCCCGGGCCATTTTATATTTGGTACTTGCCAGGGGCAAGTGTGTCAAAATTCGTTAAGCAATTTCAAAAATACAGTGCCTGTTTCAAGTGGCCTTAGAGGTCTCAAAACGATTTTGCAGGGCAAGCAAGGTATTTTGGTGTGCCAGACCCTCCATGACCTTGTGGGACCAGTCTTTGCCGGCCATTTTATATCTGCGTACTTGCGGGGCAAGTGTTGTCAAAAATCGTTAGAAGCGATTTCAAAAATCACTAGGGCCGTTTCCAGTGGCCTGAGAGCGTCCTCAAAACGATTTTTCCAGGGCAAGCAAGGTATTTTTGGGTTGCCCAGACCCTCCATGACCTTGTGGGACCAGTTCTTTCCCGGCCATTTTATATCTGGTACTTGCCAGGAGCAAGTACTTTCGGAATCCGTTGATAATCATCTAAAAAAAAATCACTTGTCCCCGTTTCGAGTGGCCTGAGAGGTCCTCAAAACGATTTTTTTTTCCAGGGCAAGAAAGGTATTTTGGGGTTGCCCAGACCCTCCTTCACCTTGTGGGACCAGTCCTTGCCCGGCCATTTTATATCTGGTACTTGCCAGTTGCAAGTGTTGTCAAAATTCGTTAGAGGAAATTTTAAAAATTACAAGTGCCTGTTTCCAGTGGCCTTAGAGGTCCTCAAAACGATTTTTTTCAAGGCAAGCTGGGTATTTTTGTGTTGCCCAGACCCTCCATGATCGTGTGGGACCAGTCCATGCTCGGCCATTTTATATATGGTACTTGCCAGGAGCAAGTACTTTCGTAATCCGTTCATAATAATCTAAAAAAAATCACTTGTCCCAGTTTCAAGTTGGCCTGAGAGGTTCTCAAAACGATTTTGCCTGGGCAATCTGGGTATTTTTAGGTTGCCCATACCCTCTTTGACCTTGTTGGACCAGTCCTTGCCCGGCCGTTTTATATTTTGTACTTGCCAGGGGCAAGAGTTGTCAAAATTCAGTATAAGCAATTTCAAAAATTACCAGTGCCTGTTGCAAGTGGCCTTAGAGGTCCTCAAAACGATTTTGCCAGGGCAAGCAAGGTATTTTTGGGTTGCCCAGACCCTCCATGACCTTGTGGGACCAGTCTTTGCCCGGCCATTTTATATCTGGTACTTGCCAGGGGCAAGTGTTGTCAAAAATCGTTAGAAGCGATTTCAAAAATCACTAGGGCCCGTTTCCAGTGGCCTGAGAGGTCCTCAAAACGATTTTACCAGGGCAAGCAAGGTATTTTTGGGTTGCCCAGACCCTCCATGACCTTGTGGGACCAGTCCTTGCCCGGCCATTTTTATATCTGGTACTTGCCAGGAGCAAGTACTTTCGGAAATCGTTTCGGAACGATTTTTCCAGGGCAAGCAAGGTATTTTGGGGTTGCCCAGACCCTCCTTGACCTTGTGGGACCAGTTAGTTCCCGGCCATTTTATATCTGGTACTTGCCAGGAGCAAGTTCTTTCGGAATCCGTTTAAAACAATCTAAAAAATCACTTGTCCAAGTTTCAAGTGGCCTGAGAGGTTCTCAAAACGATTTTGCCTGGGCAAGCTGGATATTTACAGGTTGCCCAGACCCTCCTTGACCTTGTGGGACCAGTCCCTGCCCGACCATTTTATATCTGGTACCGCCAGAGGGATAATTTATTGAAAAATTTGAACAAGTTTGTGTTTTATTTTTTATTTAGGGTGTTTCAAGGTCATTAGCCCGACTTGCCCGGGTCATGACCAACATTTTTTAATGGCCCGTGTCCCACTCGCCCTTGAGGCATCTTTTGCTCTTTGATAAAAGTCATTCTGAAATTTTGGATAAGTAACCATAAGCCTACTGTGTGTTATTTCTTACTAAGTGAGTTTCAAGGTCATTAGCCCCACTTGCCCGAATCGAGACATTTTTTTTTTTTTTGACTTGCTTGTGACCAACTTGGCCTTGAGGCACGTTTTTTTTATTTTGAAAAGGTCGTTATAAAATTTGAATAAGTGCATGTTTTATTACATATTTCTTGGTTTTCAAGGTCATTAGCCCCACTTGCCCGAATCGAGACATATTTTTTTGACTTGCCCGTGACCAACTTGGCCTTGAGGCACGTTTTTTTAATTTTTAAAAGGTCGTTATAAAATTTGAATAAGTGCATGTTTTATTTCCTATTTTTCGAGTTTCAAGGTCATTAGCCCCACTTGCCCGAGTCGAATCATATTTTTTTTAATTGCCCGTGATCTAGCCGTCCATGTGGTTTTGTTTTTTGAAAACGAGCCGTTAAATTTTTTTGAATAAGTAACCATTGCCTTACTGTGTGTTATTTCCTATTTTGCGTGTTTCAAGGTCATTAGCCCCACTTGCCCGAGTCGAGACATATTTTTTTTTAATTGCCCGTGATCTACTCATCCTCATGGTACCTTTTGTTTTTTGAAAACGAGCCCTTAAACAAATTTGAATAAGTAACTGAATAAGTAACCAACTTCACACTTTGAATAAGTAACCGGGAATAAGTAACCAACTTCACACCGGTCGAGTGGAGACATATTTTTTTTTGAATTGCCCGTGATCTACTCGTCCTCATGGTACCTTTTGTTTTTTGAAAACGTTAAAAGCCGTTAAATTTTTTTGAATAAGTAACTGAATAAGTAACCAACTTCACACTTTGAATAAGTAACTGGGAATAAGTAACCAACTTCACACCGGTCAAAACTTTCCACTTTTCGCCTATAACATTAACACGTATACCATCTACCATGTCTACGTATATAAATACACACAATGCACGTGTAACTTTCAGCCAGTCACCGCGGGGGGTGAGAAAGGTCAAGAGTTCGCGCTCACATCACGTGGCCACTGTGGCTATGAATATTCATGGTTCCATCGAGCCAACAATGACGTCAGACTACATTAACGTTCGTCGCATCATGGTTAAATCGTCTGAACGTTTTTGGGGGGAAGGCAGCAAGTGGGGAAGGCAGCACGTGTGCGATGCGCGCGTGCTAGTGTGAGGGTGTTCACGTTCGGGGGTATGTGTACCTAAACCCCTCCCAAAAAGTTTCGCAAGTGGTCTTTGGGCCATGATAACTTTTCAGGTACGCTTTAGTTATTCCTGATATTCATACCATTGGAAAGATAATTTATTCCCCTTTTTATTGATATCCTATTTGTAATGATTTTGTCATGCTTCAATGCACATAATATCAAAATATGGAGAAAAGTAAAAAGTCAAATGTTGTAAAATGCACTTTTATTGATCACATTGAAGTTCCGCAACTTGACTTTAGGTCCTGATAACTTTGAGGATATTTTCTGATTTTTATTGAATTCTATACCATTGTCAAGTTAATTTATTCCTCTTTTGATTGATACCTTATTTGTCATGGTGATGTCATGCTTGGGTCCACAGGAACCCTGAACACCACCTGAATACATGGCAAAGCGAAAGATAATTTTCAGTTTAAATTTCTGTAACACTACTTTGAAGCTTGATACATTTTAATGTGGGTTTTCAAGCATTATCAATTTTCATAGCATTAAAAAGTTCATTTATTCTTCTTTTTATTGATGCCCTATTTGCAATAGTATATCATGTTTCAATGCACATAACTCATGAATATATTGCAAAGTAAAAAGTTTAAAATAGCGAAATGCTTTGTTATTGCTGGCAACAGACTGTAATACTGACAATAGGCATTCAATTTGGAACATTTAACTTCTGACTTATCCTAACATTCAGGTGTTCTGTGCATGCAAGAACAACACTCTCGTTACAATTAGGGTATCATTAAAAAGAGGAATAAATTTACTTGACAATGGTATAAAATTCAATAAAAGTTAGAAAATACCCCAAAAAGCTATCAGGGCCTAAAGTCGAGTGGCGGAACTTCACTTTGATGAATGCATTTTGCAACATTTGACTTTTTACATTTCTCCATTATACTGATATTCTGTGCATTGAAGCATGACAAAATCATTACAAATAGGATATCAATAAAAAGGGGAATAAATCATCTTTCCAATGGTATGAATATCAGGAATAACTAAAGCGTACCTGAAAAGTTATCATGGCCCAAAATCCACTTGCGAAACTTTTTGGGAGGGGTTTATAAAACGTTCAGAATCTGAACTACCCCTGATCATGAAAAAATGACTGAACCTTTTTGCTCAGCTGGCATGAAAAAAAAAAAAAAAAAAAAAGACTGTAGCCAGGCCCTAGGGAACAGTCTACAGACTCCCCTGTACAAAAATCTGAATTTTAAATTTTTACCTCCCTCCTCCAGCCCCTCTCATGAAATCCTGGATCAGCCATTAAAACACCAATCAATTATCTATATAGTCTAACAATGTCAAGCTGTGACAATGTCTTTGACTTTGTTATTGATTTTATTTATATCGAACGTTAGGGTCTAGACTCTATAAATCTAACCATGCTAACGTCTAACATAAGATTGTGTGGAAACTCATGAAAAAAGACACTTTACATGCAGTTGCAGAGATAATTTGAAAATAAGTGGGATACAACTGTACCTTAGCCTAAAACATAAGAAATTACCTTAAAAGTATGCATGGCGATGTTTGATTGGTATTTTTAAATTTAGATCAATAGATACATTCAAATGCTTTCAGCGATACATTGTTAGCCCTAGGAAAATTCCACCATAAACTACGCCAAATGTCTGCCTAAGCTGTGGGGACAAGACATGTTGTTTAGGGGGGTTAATCATGAAGTCTGCAGGCAACGATAAAACACAAACAAATTCGATCTGCCGAAATAAGTGGTCCAAAAATCAAATTTCAACATCATAATTCAATTAATTATTAAAATCGAAAGTTTATGAAATTATCATATTTCATATTTATTGCTATCAAATTATCATGAAATATCCACATATTTGCGTAATAATGAAAAAGAAAAGTACTTACTTTTAATTTTCGGTGAGATTTTTTGATGGTCACAGAAGCTTGTGACGTAGTGCAAAAATCACGTGGACTTGTGTACCAGCTGTTTTTCAAAATCTAAATTATTGTCAATGGGGCAGTGCAAAATTACATAGGCTTGTGCAACAGTTGTTATTCAAAAACCAAATAGCGATTGATCGCAAAAATATATTTAGCGATTGATTCCAGTGGGCCTTCGTGTTACGAATTTTAGCGATTAATCGCTATTAGTGATTGATTGAGAAATAGCGATTGATCGCTAACTTTTCTTTGTGTTACGGGGCCCAGGACCGCTCAGACTTGAAAAGTAAAGTGCCGATTGATAAAAACTGTATGTAATATATTATGCTCGGGATCTACACCCAACAAGTTCTTTGAACTTTTTTGTAGTTTCCCTTCTTTTTCCTTTGTATCTTATGTAAACATTTATAAGTTTTACATTGTATATGTTATTGTTTTTATAAAATTGAGAAAGAATAAAATTGAACTGAAGAGAACTGAACTGATTCATCGCGTCTGACTGTGAGAAAGCCAGCATTGATAATAACAAAGATCTATAAAGTAATAAATTAAATAAAAATAAAACCTTACATTTCCGATCACGGGTTCCAACCCCTAGCTATACCCACTCCACCGATAAGCCTATCCTTCCGACCACAAATAACCCGTCTGCACAGTGACTGACTGTATCACTGCATGGTCCCAGCAACGCATAACATAACGAGATATAGAGACAGACAATCCACCAATTGCCTGGGATGCTATGTGTCTTTAGAGCGTTGGGCGGTCTTTATTACAGATCGTCACCTGGGATCGTGAGGGTCAAGATCCGTGGTAGTACTTTGGATATTTTGTGGATCGGCTGCAGTTTCAGTTGATGCAAAATATCTCATATACAATTTTCTTGATAGCATCTATCTCAGACAATTTCAAGATGGGGTGAAATATTCTGCCTCGGGTTTCATTCGACACTTCTTCCCCTCACAGCCAAAACATCCCGAATAGTCTAGCGAATCAAAGAATGTCATTCATCAAGATCAACTAGACAAAACATTTCTTCACATAGTCTGAGTGCACTTGTATGGAAGAAAAAAGACAATGACACTTCCCTCTGTTTTCATAGAACCTAATTTCCATCTCTCTCCTCCAAATACATTGCTTTTGCAGTCATTTATAACATGAAGATAGGAGGTGACTTTTCCAGAACTGGACATTTACAATTATGTAGTTGCGGTTTCACTTCTGGACAACACTCATTCATAAACCCTAACGACGTAAATCATACTACCCACTGCAACCAGAGACTCGGCTCGCATTTTAGATAATTTTTGTTTGCTTGAAGTTAACTTAAAAGTGGTCTGGTTGTCTATCGTTCATATGCAATTATAATAACAATAGTAACATAAACCTGTGGCATGTTATATAGATAGCAAATCTGATTACCATAAATTGGCATCTTGAACATCCATTCCACATAATTATCACTATTTTAAAGAAATTGTACATAACAGCTTTAAGGCTAAGAGTGAGTTCGTAGCTAAAATTCCTAGCAGTGATAAAGAATTTTTCTCAGGTATGTTGTATCTTTTACATATATATTTCTTATTCATGTAATGGTGCCATATGAGCATCACACATGACGGACTTGAGCGCTTTGCAAGAAGCCACCATTATTATTAGTTCTACCGAGTGAGTCAAAAAAAAAACTTTACACCTAGAAAAATGTCAATAAAAAGAAAACCAATTTATGAACCCTAAATTATTTTACAAATTCTGAAAGAGAAAATCCTCCCGCATCTTCTGGTACCATTTTTGTGCGGTATGACGTTACGCTTGGATGAACACGATACATCCAATGCACATTTCGAATTTACAAAATGAAGTCAATATGTGTAACAACACCCCAGCCAAGTTATTAAGCGGAAGACATTTTCGTTAAAAAGTTATGCCACTTTATTCATGATGGAGTTGCTTTTTTGGCAGCTTTTGTTGTTTCAATTTCATCCCTACCCTGGCACAATACGAAATTTGCATGTTCGCAAACAATGCTTCGTGTTCATCCAAGCGTAAAGACATACCACACAAAAATGGTACCAGAAGATGCAGGAGGAGTTACTCTTTCAGAATATGTAAAATAATTTGGGGTTTATAAATTGGTTTTCTTTTTGTTGACATTTTTCTAGGTGTAAAGTTTTTTTTGACTCACTCGGTATTATCATTTATTATTATGATGAATGGGCTATATTGTAGCGTTTACTTCGGTATTCTTCGTTGTTGGAATGTTGTTGTATTAGGTCGGCTTTAATGTTTGAATAGACTCCAGGAAAAATAATTGTGGCTCTCTGTTAACTTATTCATCATCTATCCTATTTGTGAGTATACAACGAATCGGGGTCTTCCCACGAGTCCTCGGTCCCACGAGTCCTACGTCCCACGAGACCTCGGTCCCACGAGTCCTACGTCCCACGAGGCCGAATATTTTCCCACGAGTCCTACGTCCCACGAGACCTACGTCCCACGAGTCCTACGTCCCACGAGGCCGAGTATTTTCCCACGAGTCCTACGTCCCTCGAGTCCTCCTCGTTGGAATTAGGACTCGTGGGAAAATACTCGGCCTCGTGGGACGTAGGACTCGTGGGACGTAGGTCTCATGGGACGTAGGACTCGTGGGACGTAGGACTCGTGGGACGTAGGTCTCGTGGGACGTAGGACTCGTGGGAAAATATTCGGCCTCGTGGGACGTAGGACTCGTGGGACTGAGGTCTCGTGGGACGTAGGACTCGTGGCACCGAGGACTCGTGGACCCTCCCCAATGAATCAGGTAGTCCCGAACACAATACGTAATGTCAAATAATATGTCGAAAATATGGTGGGAAAGTTGATTCCGCTTTTTATAAACCCCCAGAATCATCCCAAGTGTGAAATTGAATATACTTGTGCGACGCTGGTAAAGACACTAACTTTTTGCCTGCCAAATTCAACTATAGTCACAATTGTAATTTTTAACTATATAATCGGAATATATCATTTTCTCTGTAAATGGCTGGGCTAAAAGATCTAAAAATCAGTGATAATGCTAGGTCCGGGTCTGCAGCATAATTTTCTATAGATCATACTAAGCAAATGTTGTTATACTAATTTTAGTAATTAAAGAGAAAAGTCTTCTATTTTCAGCTTGAAATTAAGGTGGCGTGCAAAGACCTAACATGCTAAAATGCAGGCTTCAATTTCCCTTGCCAAATCCGACCATTTCTGTATTAGATAGCTATAACCAAGAAAGGGCATACTCTTCTTGCTAACCAAGGATTTGTAGGGCCTACCTGCGAAGTATCGTTATCAGTGCAAGATTAACTAAATTATCGTACAAAGTATTGGCTTATACCCACAAGCGAGTTACAGTGTAATGAGTGTAGAGCTATACTATCGCGTGTGGCGGCATTTAGTCAAATGGTGTGCCTAATCGCCAATATTTTATGTTGTTATTTTCCTTCAAAGGGGGGAGCAAGCGATCTGTGAGGATAGTACTATGATTATTCCATGATATGAGATATAATATTCTCTCATGGAGGAATGTTTTTCTTGCCATGGTCACTCGTTTGCCCGAATGCTGGATTTATTGTTGATGAAGAGTATATATATATTGTCCAGACAGGCGGGGAACAGGCCTATAGTTTGCCAGAAGGCTGGCAAGATTTGTGATAAAGAGTATAGGGGAGACCGGGTATGGAAGTTACACGGGTCAGTTGTTACAGTTCTCAGTGTGCTAATCTGGAAGAAGAGAGGGAGTGCTAACTGGCATCCTTCTACAGCCTACAAATAGCTGTGATGAACTGCCGGTCGTGAGGTTTCTCCGTTGTTTTATTAAAAAGTAAATCAACAAAAACCATTTTTTACAGTTCAAAGTAAATTTTTGACAAAAATTTAAATTTGTAATAGCTCTTACAACTGAAGGCACGTGATGATAGTCTGGTATTGTAAATATAGTACATGTATGTCACTAATATACCCCCTAGCCATGCCCTGTAATTCTGCCTAATGACTGTGCTACAGTTGATTTCTGTGTGTAAAATCACCCATGGGGTAGGTTGTTACAACAACCTACCCCATGTTGATGTAACAACTCACCCCAATTACATTACAAATGTAAAATTACATTTTGTCTCAATTTTCAGGTGTTAATATTTTTATTTTTCTATTATTACTTTTGTCTATTCTAGAGCTCTACTTGATCTACTGTTAACGATGTCAAGAAACTGGAAAGTTGAAATTAAAGTATGGTATAAGAGATTTACACATTGTCAACTTACCCCGTATGTTTACATATTGTAACAATGGACCCCGTATGGTGTAACAACCTACCCCGTATATGGGGTAGGTTGTTACAAAAAAATGTCTTCACTAATTAAGCTGTAGTTAATTAGTGTTTACATGTTTTCAAGTTTTATATGCCTCAGGTTTTAGCCAACATAATAGGCTAACTACAGACCCAATATGGAGTGCGTGAGTTCTTTCATTAGACTTATCTGGCCCAAAATGTGAATTTTGTAACGTCCGTACCCGGTCTCCCCTATGAATGTCCAGATTGATATGCGGGGATCCGATTGTTGACATGAATTGTACACATGTCTGTAGTCTCGTACATCGAGCTTGTCCTGGCATTTATTTATTTATTTCACGGCTGTCTAACTGCAGATAGATCAGCCGGCTCCATTTCGTTAGCTTAATATACATTTGCACTAACATTCATATTTACATTTATTTGTATATGCTTACGTAAAAGTAATGAAACATTAGTTGCAGCAAATATTCATGTTATTATTTACGTGTATATTATGTATTAATATGTGCTGATATGAAAGTTCGAAAAAATTTGAAATTGTGTTGACCACTCAAAAGTTAACATGCAACAGATTCGTCTTATTAAAGGCCATGGCAAAAAGAATATAACAAGATGATCTTTTTTGTTTCTTTCTCCTTGTCTAGTCTCAGAGTGTAAATAATGAGAGCATTATAAAGAGTTACTAAAGTTTTATTTGGTAAAAAGAAGCGTAACTCTTGAATCATCTTCGATTGCATCTACAGGCATGATAACTCAAAGGCCATAATATCAGACTTGTCTCTTACATTTTGCTCCAGTAGGCATATAGAGGCCTACTTACGAGTATTCATTGAAGAAAAACAAGAAAAACAATATTAATGGGATCTTGATTCGATATGGTGACTGACATGATAAGACTAACCCAAAGATACTAGTAGTCTTTTCATTTTCAACAATTTAGTTTTAAGTTAACATAAAATGCTTATCTTGAATATCTTTATAATTATGCCCTCGATGCTGTTCATTACTCAGTATAAGTACCCTTATTTAATCGGTAAGTTGATTTAAGGATGGATCAGAAGGTCTGGTTTAAACGCTAAAAAACATAAATAGCTAGAGATAAAGTGTATGTTCTTTAGACTAAAGACCTTGAATGGTAAGGGGGAAAAGTTTCGGTTTGTAATTCATATTAAAGCTTTTCATTTTACCTTATATGAATCCCTAAGGGGAACGATAATTCATTAAAAAAATCAAATAGTAAATAATAAAATCTAACAGAATTTATACTCCTAATATACGTTTTAATATTTCTGATATCAACTAAACATGAGCATAACTTCCCTCTACAACTTCAAATAGGCATCTATACAACACACCACCATACATATAATATGAGGTTCAGTCCGACTGGGACGCTCAATAGCATGTGTTACTGTGATATAAAACCAGCCCAACATCACTGACCGTTTTTTTTCCAACATTTCCCAGTGTCTCACTGTAAACGCTGTATGTATCGCCTGGATGTGTACATAAATATCAAGCAATTCAAAGAGACTAATTCATCAAGAGGCAAAATTTGAAGTTGCAAAAATAGAGGAGTACTTGGACTTCTTTAATTTGAATATGGCTCCTATATGTATTCCCCTATGCAACATTACAATAAGTTAAGTGGGGGATAATGAGACCATTATAATGAAATTTAAAGAGTCAAAGACGATTTAAAATGGTTTATTACATGGCTGATAAAATGTGGGTTGATCAACATGTTTACATGTTGAAATGGGGCGCCAGGAATGTAATGTACGCATTTATTGTTGACCCAGTTCTATTGAACCATTGGCGCGCCCGGAATGTAACATACGCGGGTATTGTATCACATTGTTGACGCTTCCTGCGTAAACAGGTGGTTTATGCGGATTGGAATGTGCGCGTTTATTTCTGCAACGCTTACAAACAGCGGATGATAATGCATCATTCTTCGTCGTGGTTTGCTTGTGATAGGACACTTAATGTTTGAGTGAAAAATTTGGAAGTGTTTTCGGAATGATAGCGCTGGAAATATGGATATTAGGTGGCTACCTGGTGGTTGTGCATGTATTTGGCGGACTGGGATTTATTACACTGGGATAAACAATAAAATACCTGGTGAGACTGGATTATAGTGCTTCAGTGTGAGGCTCTACACACCAGTATTTCAGACACGTTAGCTTCCAGACGCCGGAGGAAGATACGAGAAAGATGAGTTCAAGCTGCTTATGGCAGGTCGTAGTATATTTTCCTTTTGTATATTTTAGTAGTTACAAAGTGCTAAGTAACGCTTTGTTCCAGTAAGCTAACTGTCTCAAAGTAAATTATCATTAGAAGATGATTGACCTCCGTCACACACTGATTTATATATTAACGTCGTGCACAAAAGTGTGATAGGGGAATTTCCAAAAATTGGTTGGTTTACCCCGTTTTAGATGGACCGTGTAATATGTACATGTACGCTGAAATAAATGCGTGGTTTCAGAGTACAAGCTGTGGAATAATGGCATGTCGTGTTCAAGTCTAGTGATCACTTGTCATCTGATAATTTTTGACCCCACTCGATTTTTACAGGCGAGGGGGTGCCATATATATTTAGTTGAATTTGTTCGCATGTCAATTCATAGGTTTCCGGCCCAATTCGATTTGAATGCGGGCGGACCTAGTTGTACCTACATATTAATTCTCAAACTCTGTAAACCGGAAGTAAATTAGGGTGTCACGTTTTAATGTTACGCCTCACCTGATCTTACAGGCGGCGAGGCTGGTATATGGGTTTATGATGATTTGAGTAATGTGTTATATCTGTTCTGTGTTATTGCAGGGTATACTATGTTTAGGCCTCACTCGATTTCAAGAGGCGGGGAGGTCGATACATTATAGATTTATGTCTCACCGATTTCAGAGGCGGGGAGACGGTATAATATGCTAGTAATACGTTTTGGCCTGACTCGATTTCAGAGGCGGGCAGGCTGGTAACATGGTTTTATGTCTCACTCGATTTCATAGGCGGGGGATGGTATAATGTTAACGTAAATAAATTATCCTGTTGGGCAATAACACATACATGAAATGAAATTGAATATATACATTTAGGCCTTACTCGATTGCATAGGCGGGGAGGCTGTTATCTGTTTACGATGAAATTGAATGATATACGTTTAGGCCTTACTCGATTGCATAGGCGGGGAGGCTGATATCTGTTGATGATGTTATATATATATATTATGTGATATTTTTCTGACACCTCAAAATGATAATTGT
>CALNVZ010001307.1:66204-106690 GCA_940671915.1 Paracentrotus lividus
CAGGTGTTAAGCGCTATCTAAAAGCAATTAGATATTAGGCTATATATGGCCTAATGTACTGAATGATTCTGAAATTCATTGGAAGTGAATAATTGGAAGTGAATAATTCACTTGGCCAAATAAGCAAGGTATTTGCTATTTGTCAATTAAGATAGACATGTAGGCCTATGCCAAAAGATTATGGTGGGTTCTATTAACCATGAGTTCAATGATAATGTTAATTCATTGGATTGATTTGGGAAGCTTGGACTACAATGTGCATGATCGTAGGAAAGAACAGTTGGAAATGGGAGTGAAAGGATTGAAAGTCTCGTGTTACGATACATTATGTAGTCCCACGCCACGTTGGCTTTCGACTCGGCACAATGGCTGCAGTCAATACAGGTCTAGATGGAAACTTGTTACCTACATTTAGGCAATTGAATAACACTAGACCATATTCGAGTGAATATTTCGGGCTAATTTTTGCTCTAGCCCATATCTAACAACCTTATGAATCCTTTGCCTTATGGGTAGGCCTAGGCACTTTAAAAATGGCCTTTAATTTGGCATTATGGCATTAAAAAACATTGCCTTTAGGGGATTTGATGGATAAAGTTGGTATGTTAAGGATTTAACATAAAATGTATGATAAATGAATTAATAAAAGAAAGGAAATACGTAACTTTGCAGAGGCTTGCAAAACTGTGACCTAGTATGGAGCCTTACTTTGTGAGTGCATATTTATAATGAGTCAATTATGGCATTGGCTGGAATTGTTGACAATCATTTTAAGCAATGCAAGACAAATTCAATGATATTCTTTCGAACTCAGAATTGCGCCCAGGTGTCTTTTTTGTTCTTTGCAGAACATGCAGTGATCAGAGCCATCATTGGTTTGGAGAACCCAGAGCACCAGTGGAGTGCTAGTTCGGCTAAGCCTAGTGGAAGCCTGGCCGTGGATTAGAGGAGGTTTATGGGCGCATATCATTGATGGATCGTATAGCACAGTGAAGCAAGTCTGCCAGGATGCCTTGCTACTACAGTACCAGTAGTTTGTGCTCGAGTGGAGCCAAGTTCTAGGAGCCGCTTACAGGAGGAGTCCAGGCTGAAACGTATATTGGAAGTACGTAGAGGTGAACGCATATGTTTAGAGCAAGTTGGACAGAAAGCTGTCGAGATGAACCGCCATGCTTGAGCTTGCCTGGCATGCCTGGCGTCAAAATATGATTAGGATGCGGCACATCCCTTTAATGTGTGCCGAATGGTAGAGCCTACAGGACAGCAAGCACTTGCTAGCAAGTTTGGAGAGACAGAATTAAGCAAGGAAGTAATCGCTATTGTGAATCTGTAAAAGAGCCTATGTCTCACTCGATCATCTTCTCTCAGATTCATGGGAGTGCTGTCTCAAAAATAAATGTAATTTGGATAATCTCAGAACGCCACGTGAAACAAAAATGTTGAAATACATTAGCCACAAAGGTTCAATACGATTGGAAAAACTAATTAATTATGAATGGCTATAATGGTGTGCCTTATAAGTGGCGTTATGTCTTGCCTTTCAAAGATTTTCAGCGGAGTATTTTACATAACAATGTTCAGCGTTTATTGTTGGCATTTAGTATAACAGGTGCTTTATTTATACCAAACATATTTCATGTAACTCCCAATTACTGTGTACCTTCGTTAAGGAGGATCAGCGCTTAAATTCGTTGATTTTACTAGGCCTAATGGGCCTACAGGGAAATGTGGTACATATGTTTATGAAATTGGCATAGTATAGTTTAGTAGCTGTCAATCGATTACTAGTAGCTGTCAGCTACATGCATGTGTTTGAAAGGCAAAGTTGTGGCGGAGTTTTATTTTGAGCGACTTAGGACTCGCGTTAAGTGTGTAACACCAATGGTGTAGTGGTATTGTAGGCTTCGATTTGGCTAGCTATGGAAGGTCATATGACCCCCTTTTATGAAAGAATCTGTTAAGGGCCTATGAATTGGTCACTGGTGCAGCAAATTGGCAATGTGGTGATCATGTTTTCAGGCTATGGCAAATAAGCGTCCATCACAAAGTTTCAATAAAGCCACGACATAACCGCAAATACTGTGTTTGTTATTTTGTCAGCCTGGAATAAAGAGTTACTTAAGTTTTCTTCGGTAAAAAGAAGCGTACTTGGAAATGACACCTACACTCCTCGAGACCTTGGTACAAACATTAGTTTCTATTGTGTTCGATTGTTTTTGTTTTAATATTTTTGTGTATTTTATGTTTCAGAAATGTACCTTGATTTATTGCAAGATATCCAAAATGATGCTAAAGGCCTTTTAGACGCTATTAACTCTTTACGTGCCGGATGCATAATATGTAGCCTACTGTTCGGTGCCATACTCATGCTTGCTAGCCTACTATTGACTGCTGAATCCATGCTTTGTCTCCTACCCTCCCCTGCTTCGTGCATGATTGCGCACATTCGGAATAACGTCGATTGATTACGCCAATTCTCTGCACACTCACAGGTTAATCCGCTTTATTCTGCTACGGGCACATCCGGCTTTTAATTGGCCAATTTTCTCTTTACACAGTTTACATTAAACTTGTTTTGAGTAATTTAATGTGTTTGTCTACATTTTGATAAGACCTAGTGCATAAACAATTGCACACAATAAAAAACAAATTCATGCCCTGGAACAATGCAAGATTAGATAATTGCCCTCTTATTTTTAAAAACATAATTTGGTATGACTTTAGAGACAAATAAGAATGCCACATATTTTAAGTACAACCCTGTTGTCGAAAGTTCTTTAAAAAAAGTTATGAGGAAGTATTGACTGCCAATTTTATCTTTACACAGTTTACATTAAACTTGTTTTGAGTAATTTAATGTGTTTGTCTACATTTTGATAGGACCTAGTGCATAAACAATCGCACACAATAAAAAACAAATTCATGCCCTGGAACAATGCAAGATTAGATAATTGCCCTCTTATTTTTAAAAACATAATTTGGTATGACTTTAGAGACAAATAAGAATGCCACATATTTTAAGTACAACCCTGTTGTCCAAAGTTCTTTTTAAAAAGTTATGAGGAAGTATTGACTGTCATCTTTAAATACAAGGGGAAAAAACTTGGCAGTGGGGTATATAGACCCAGGCACGTACGGATTACCATGCGGCAGAGAGGTTGGGGCGGGGTGGCACGTGAAGAGTTAAGAGTGTGGTAGAAAAATTTAGGGGAAAGGTGCTGCATTTAGTACACAAATGGGCAATAACTTTTCCTACTTACACGTTAAAACAATGGTCCCTTACTTAACAATTATTTTTTATATAAAGACTGAATTATGCCTATTCTGATTGGGGGAGGTGGCTCTGCCAATTTAACCAACTTTAAAACATCAAAACTGCTACGCAATCACTGCAACGCCAAATATCCTTTTCGGTGACTTTTTCCTTAAAAGTGTAATGTAACTATTGTTCAAATCAAACTGCACACTGTGGTGTTAGGTGGTACAACACTGCATAATTGCATGAGAGACCTAAATAGAATGTAAGATGACATTTTTCTTTCATTTTCGAAACATAAAAGAGCCAAAAACATTACAAATACACAAACGTCAAAAATAATAGAAGACAAAAGAAAATAATAATAAGAATAAAAAACACATTATAAACTTCAATTTGTTTACCAAAATGTTGTTGACTCTTACACTCACCAATTTTGGAAAGGATATTGGACTTCATAACGGAATTCTTTAAAGCTAAATATGGATAAATATGTAAAAACACGCTTAAGTTTCATGAATAATAATATTAATAATACATATTTCATGATAATACTATGGATTTATACTTTAGAATACAAACAATCAATGCAGTGCTATATTTGACATGAGCCTAAACGTAATGAAAAATTTCACATTGATCGGATCATTATTGATGGAAATATTCTATTTCTCAATTATCCAATACATTGGTGCAAAATCATATTTTCCCCCTTTTGCACATTTTCGCTAATTTCTGAATTCCAAGGAGACTTTGTGCGGTGATTGTGTAGTATATTCGTTGCACAATTTAGTTTTATTACTTTAACAACATTTGGACTAAAATACTGGACGTAAAATGCTTAAAATGATCCAAAACATAGCTGGCATCAGGTGTACCCATTTTTCGGAAGGCAATGTATACATTATATATGCTTAAACACTTTTTCTATTGTTAGGTGCCTTCTCCATTCCAAGGGTGTCAGCTTCCCGCTTCTTTTGTACCAAAAGACGATTTATCGGCTTTTGAATAGAATCCCGAAATCTTAATACGGCTTAAACACGTTAAAAGCAAAAGGCCGATTGTTTCCCGCCTTCGATCAGGAAGCTGTGGAAACTAACGCACTTTGTTCGGAGAAGGTGCCTTAGTTTTTAACTCTTTAGTCATACATATATTTATATATTTGTCTACCTATATTGTTATTTTTTTTTCATAGCTTATTTCATTGTATATTGTTAAAAACTAATACGACTTCATTTTTTTCATATCAATATGGGTTTGCAATTTTATTATACATATGGATAAATGTAAATAATTTAGGGTTGCATGAAAGTGGAATGGTGAAACACAAGTCTGATCAAACTATCTTATGAACGATTTGCACGATATAGGCAGAGATGTAAGTTTCACATCTTACACACTCGATGAGTTTAATTTTTAGTCTCAAAATTCATATGCTTGAAATATATCACATGTAAATGCTCGTAGCCTTAACAAAAACTTTGAAAGCTTATATACATTTCGTTCAACAATTAACGTATCTTGTTCCAGTATTGCAATATCTGAGACTTGGATTTCTCAAACACTATTTCTTCCTTTTTATTTAGATGGTTTTGTATTTATTGATTAAACGGGATTAATGGTCGTGGAGATGGTATTGCATTTTTTATATCTTCTTTATTGGAATACGGGTTGAGAACTGATATCACTATGCTGACGAGATTAAAAATGACATCAAGTTATTAACAGATCATAATCATATATTAATATACATATATATATAAATATATATATGGTCGATTCCAGCGAAAAGTGTACACGGTTTTTTTTTATCATGTTCAGGGCAATAAAAAAATCCTAAAAAATGTAGGAACCTCAATTTTTCGTTTTATGTATCCGCATCGATGAACTTGTTCGTGCCGCATTTGTTCCAACTTCATTTGAAGTGATTTTTTTTTTCAATTAAAAAACATGCAATTTTACGCCATTTTTGGAAAAAAAAATCGCGACTAAACTTTTTAAACAAAATCATCAAATAATTTCGATTCAACTTTTATTTTAGGATGGCATACATCTCAGGAGAAATTGTACCAAATTTGAATAATATAGGGCAATCTAAACAATCTCTAGAATTTTTTTTTTTTTCGAGTGGTAAATTTAAATGTTACCTACGAAAACAGCTTTTTTGAAAGCTAGTAAACCATACTAGATATTTATTTATTTATTTATTTATTCACAATATTTTAGCAGGACACCCAATCAACAGAAGTTGCTCTCCCTTGGGGTCCTGCAATATTATCACATAAAAATACAAAATCATACATTAGACATCGTTACCGTATATCAACATATAAGCATAAATATATACACATTCATAGTCACAATATAATTATCAAAAAATGAAATAACATACTACAAGTTGGGTAAAAAGAAATAAGAACTTTAACTTATGAAGAAAATTGGGCTAGAATGAAGATAAATGATTAATCAAGTATTGTCGGAAAGATGCAAGAGTTTGAATATTTTGGCATGATGGTTCTAAATTGTTCCAGAGTGAGACGGCTAAAAATGAAAAGAATGTTTAAACGATTCTACATTACATTTAGGGGAATGTAATTTATTTGAGACGATGATCTAGTTCCATACGTGTGTAGGTCTTTTGAGGGGGCCATACCTTTCATCATTTAACATTAACAAATATCGGAAATAAAGAACTCTATGTTCAAAGCGCATCAAATTTAAAGAAGTGAATAATGTATCAGAAGGAGTCATAAAATCTGCTTTTAAAATTATCTTGCAGCCCTTTTCTGTAACTTGTTTAATCTACCTGTATCGTCCTTATATCTATCCCCCCAAACAACACAACAATAATAAAGTATGGGCATAACCATAGCATTATACATGGTAAGTAAAGTATTTTGATTAACATAATTACTTAATCTTCTTATCACACCAATATTCTTACTAACTTTATTAGATACCTTGGAAACATGTTCCTTCCATGAAAGTGTATTATCTATCATCACACCTAAACATTCAAAAGAAAAACTTGCTTAAACTATTGTTATTACAATTTATATTAAAAGTGGTATTATTATAATGTGATAATCTAGCTCGCGTACCAACTAGCATGCATTTAGTTTTTTCATAATTTATCATCATACGATTTTTTTTCTAACCAGTCAACAATATATTTTAATCTTCTTCTAATTTGTTTTGTATTTCAATTAAAGTTGTACCTTCCACATACATCGATGTATCATCTGCATACATAACAATTTTGGAATGTTTTAGAACCTTAGGCATATCATTTATAAATATTGAAAATAATTTCGGCCCTAAGATTGACCCTGAGGAACACCTTTACATGTTGCTCTGCTTATGGACAGAGTTCCATTTACACTAACTCGTTGGGTTCTATCAAATAAATAAGAATGAAACCACTTAATGGCATTTGCAGAAAAACATGGGTTTTAATTTATGTAATAACAATTCTAAATCTACGAGGTCAAACGCTTTTCTCAAATCAATGAACATAACACCAATTATTTTGCCATTATTAATACTTGCATACCAATCATTGACCATATAAACTAAGGCTGTTTCAGTAGAATGATTTTTTTCTAAATCCGAATTGATTTTCTGATAGTATATCAGATTCATTCAAAAATAATTCTAATTCTTGTTAACAATCTTTTCAATAATTTTAGATATTACACTCAAGACAGATATAGGTCGGAAATTGTTCATTTCTTCAAAACTTCCTTTTTTATGAAGAGGTAAAATTTTAGCTTCTTCCATTCACGAGGAAAACAACAAGATAAAAATGATATATTTATCAAACTCACAATTGAGGGAATCACACATTCACCACATAATTTAAGTATTTTATAGCTTATGCCATCTAGACCACAAGAAGCTTTTGTGTTTACACTTTTTAGGGCATTTAAAACAATATCATAATTTACAATAGGTAAGTCAAAAGTTACACTTCCTTGAGGTAAAGTGTGTTGAGGGAACACCTGACTGTCGATGTTCCTCTGTTATCAGAATTATTAATCAAGTCCTTTGTAACTGATATAAAATAATTATTAAAGTGATTTGCAATAGAAACCGGTTCATTAATTTCATTGTTTTCGACTACTATTTTATTTAAAGGAGGTTTACCTTTGGCCGGTAATATTTCTTTGATACATTTCCATAGTTCACCACTGTTATTTTTACATTCAAAAATTTTCTTATGGAAGTATTTCTTTTTATTGATTTAACTGCATTGTTGACTTTATTTCTTAGTTTTTTTATACATACTCCAATCAACCTCAGAATTTGATTTCATAAACTTCTTTAATTTCTTGTCCCGCTGTATCATTATATTCCGTATGTCACTTGTTATCCAAGGTGAATGTTTTTCTCTAATTCTCCGTGTTTTCAGCGGTAAATGAGTATCAATAATTTTAATATAGAATTCTTCCAGTTTTCCCATAAAACGTCAATATGGTTATTTTGATTCAGAAAGCTCCAATCAATACTACATAAATCACGTTTAAAACCATTCTCATGAACCGTTTAAAACACCTGTATCTTATATCATTAGATTCCTTCGTTATCTTTTTACTATTCAAATTTCCAAAAATCATGAAATGGTCACTAATTGATATGGTGATCACTCCATATTCAACAAATAACTCAGGTTTAGTACATTGCAATACATCTATGATGCTGCTTGTATTGTTAGTGACTCTAGTCGGAGTGTCAATCAGTTGAACAAATTGATATGTTTCATTTAGAGCTTTAAGCGAACGTGTTTCAGTACAAGATTTGGCTTTATCAAAATTACAGTTTAAATCACCCATTAAGACTAATTCAAAATTTGAGGCATTTTACTAAGCATATCATCATATTTACAAAAAAAGTCATTCGTCGCACTTGGTGGTCTATACAAACATATATAAATAAAAGGAGTAGAAAATTTAGGACGTACTTCAAGGCAGATCATTTCTAACTCATTACATTCTAAATCCAATCTACGGGAAACACCTAGCGCGGTTGATACGTAGACTAGCACTCCACCGCCACGTGAGTTACGGTCTTTACGAAAAATTACAAAATCTTGTAATGAAATACTATCATTAGATATATCATCACTACAAAAGGTCTCATTTAGGCCAATTATAGCTATGTCATTTAAAGTCTTAGATAGTATATATTTAAAATCATCAAATTTATTCACAAGTCCTCTTACATTTAAAAACACATAGGGATTCCTTTATTGAAATGTGGAATTAATCCCTGTTGGGGATTTATTATTTTACTTTTGCATTCTATATCAAGATGAAGATTTACGCTGTTATCATCAACACATTTACGGGAGTTTGGGGGAATAGAGAGATCCACAAAATCATTGATATTCTGGCAAGATTGTACGATATAACGAAGTACGGCTGCCAAATGCTGTACAGAAGCGCCTTGCCATTCCCTATCGACATGCATTGTTTCCAATGACATTGCTTTCTTTGTTAATCTGGCAGAAGAGGTCAAAGGTCCAAAATTTTCGTGTGGTAAAAAAATTCAGTTACCTACGAATACACCTATAAACCACTGACATTTCTATACTTATAAAGATTAGTGACAAATGTGTTTAAGGAAAATTCACGAATGATGTATTGCTGACTTGTGCAAAGTTTTATCAATCTTGAACAATAGGTTTTTGAGATATTGCCTTAAAAGTGCTGTTATGTAGGTAACATTTGACGTTCCGAATGTTACCTACGAATACAAGTATGCATAGCGTGTTTCTGGCATATATTTTAGTAATTTGTCTTGAGACTAAGATTACAAACTTTTGTTGTTTTCATTTGTCATATAAATAGGGTATTGTGTGATGATTTTCTTGTTTAGAATCTTATGTTTCAATTATGTTTTGACATTTTCCATATTAATGTAAAATAATTCATATTTTTAATTTCATTGTTAAGAAGTAATGTTCCTCTGAAACAATGTTATCAGCAAGTTTAGATTATTTCGTAGCGCTTATCAAGTGGGAAAACTTTTTCAAATTTAATTACCCAAACAATTATAGCTTTTATGAATAGGGGAGACCGGGGATGGAAGTTACACGGGTCAGTTGTTACAGTTCTCAGTGTGCTAAGTTGGAACAAGAGAGTTCGTGCTAACTGGCATCTATATACAGCCTACACATAGCTGAGATGAACTGCCGGTCGTGAGGTTTCTCCATTGTGTTATTAAAAAGTAAATCGACAAAAACCCTTTTTTACAGTTCCAAGTGAATTTTTGACAAAAATTAACATTTGTAATAGTTTTTACAACTGAAGACACAAGATGATAGTCTGGTATTGTGAATATAGTACATGTATGTCACTAATATACCCCTGAGCCATGCCCTGTAATTCTGCCTAATGGCTTTGCTACAGTTGATTTTATGTGAAAAATCACTCTTGGGGTAGGTTGTCACAACAACCTACCCCATGTCGATGTAACAACCTACCCCAATTACATTACACATGTAAAGTAATTTTGTTTCAATTTTCAGGTGTTAATATTTTTATTTTTCTATTATTACTTTAGTCTATTTTACAGCTGTAATTGATTTACTGCTAACGATACCAAAAAACTGGAAAGTTGAAACAAAAGTATGGTATAAGAGATTTACACATTGTAACAAATTACCCCGTATGCTTACATATAGTAACAATTTACCCCGTATGGTGTAACAACTTACCCCGTATACGGAGTAGGTTGTTACAAAAAAATGTCTTCATTAATTAAGCTGTAGTTAATTAGTGTTTACATGTTTTCAAGTTGTACGTGCCTCATGTTGTAGCCAACATAATAGGATAACTACAGACCAGAAATGGACTGTGTGAGTACTTTCATTAGAAGTATCTGGCCCAAAATGTGAATTTTGTAACGTCCATCCCCGGTCTCCCCTAAATAAAACATGGGATGGCATTTCCTGCAGTGGTGTCACGTGTTTTCGTAGGTAACAATGTAACGTAAACTGTCATTTTCGGCTACACAATTAACCTCACATTGTTTTTTTTTTTATTTATTGGAAAGTGAGGAATAGTCCCAATAGATGATGGGGACATCGTTTGGACCCAATAATATAAGCTATTTTATTGTATTGGTGATTATCAGATTTGTTGTAAAGTGCTCCAAATTATAGCTTATTGTATTATTTGGGATTAACAAATCTTTCTTTTTTTTCCTATTTCATTCAAGGCACGTTTGCCGATTGACACAATCTGTACATAACAGATGTGAATTAATATTCTTTAGTTCTATTTCAAAATACGAAATGAATACTATTTACTGAGATTGATTTTCACTACTTATAAAAAAAATAAAAACAAAACTAAACGTTGGTTTTTTACGACTAATCTTTTTTTTTAGATTTCTTTTATCAGGTGTTTATGTTTCTTATTAATGAATTGCAATCTGGAGTTCAATACAAAGCAAACTTGCCTCATTGTTTAAAGGAGGAGTCCGGGCTGAAATGAAAAAGTTTTGTAAAATTAAGTAAAATTCATCAAGCACAACACAGAAAATTTCATCAAAATCGGATGAAAAATAACAAAGTTATGCATTTTTTAAGTCGTCAATTTTTTTTGTAAAACAGTTCTTGGCAATTGTCTCATTGTCTCATTTGAATATTTGAATATTCAAATGAGCAAACTGGTGATGTCACAGTCCCCCTACTTCTTGTGTATTTTATTATATGAAATCCTATTTATCTCATTTTTTCATATATTGCGTATACAGAAAATCTGTCCCTCATACTGAAATAAGTAAAAGCACTTGTGACCTTGAACATTCCACAAAGATTAATCCGTGTTTTTATGTCCTTGGGGCAGAAAATCTTGATAATTGGTATTTCATACAATAAAAAACAAAGAAAGTAGGGGGACTGTGACATCATCAGGTTGCCAATTTGAAGAACTGTTTCCTAAAACAATCAAAACCTAAGAAAATTCATAACTTTGCTATTTCTTATCCGATTTTGATGAAATTTTCAGTGTTGTGCTTTTTCGATTTTACTTTATTTTTCTTATAAAGCAAATTCCAGCCCGGATGAGTCCTTTAAGTTATCTTTAATTTCTAACTTGGGATTTTATGCGTATTTACTCTATTTCATACGTTGTCGAAACCATGTTGATTAAAGTAAAGTTGACTTCATTTTCATTTTTATTTTCATGACAATTACATCGATGTAAAAGTGACAGATGCAGACGTATATCCCTCTCTTTAATCATACAGTGCAGCAGAAATTCAATTTGGTTGGGATATTCAGCCTTGATGTGTGTCATTGACGTATAATATTCTCTCAACATACTTTGATTTTGGTTATGTTTGAGCAATAGGTCTTTAATTTTTTTCCAATATTAATATCATATCAAGAAACAGTCAATCATATTTTTAACATACAAATATTTAACTCATAAACAGTTCAAGTTAAGATAACAGAATGAGATAATCATGTGATTTAAGTCTTCTTATACAGTTTGATAACAATGCATGTAAATGCCTAGATATATACAACGATACAACACAACATTTGTTATTATTATTTTTTTTAAAGGAAGGGTATTATACATATTAATATTTCAAAATGAAATATTGCTGATATGTTGTTCGTTTATGGTTTCATGCTTATGTAAATACGATATGAGAATAAATCTGGTGAAAGAGTGCCTATACCAGTTGGTGAATCATTAACAAAGTACTCTACATCTATAATTCAGTATAATTCAGTATTGTGTTATGTCAGTGATGTATTGTACAAAGAAATGGACAATGGCCGTTTAACTGGTGTTGTATTCTTAGACCTCAAAAAGGCTTTTGATACTGTAGACCATGGTATGTTAATCGATGCACTGTCGAGCTATGGTATCAAAGACATTGAGAACCGATTGTTTAAAAGTTATCTACAGGATAGAAGTCAATGCACAGCAATTGAAAAGTCATTGTCACAACCAAGAAATGTACAGTTTGGAATACAACAGGGTTCGATTCTGGGGTCCTCAATCGTTCTCTCTTTATGTCAATACTCTACCAAAGTCTGTGAAGAATGGAAAAGTAATGAAGTATGCCGATGATACAATGCTACTCTATAGTGCTACATCAGTTGCTGAAATTGAATCACGTCTTAATGAAGATTTACTCAATGTAAATGAATGGCTTTGCGAGCACAGATTAGTTCTGAATACATCGAAAACCGATTGTAATAAGAAATGCAATGGAAATGCTTCTTGTTGCCTTTTTCTCAACTTTTAATAACTCCGTTTGAGTTCGGTATATTCAATTCATGTTGAAACAATGTTGACCAAATATCATGTACATTTACTGATGATGTCGAATAAATTTCAATTCAATTCAATTCAATATATAATGAAACAATCATTATATAACATAAATATCGAATATATTTCCAATTTGACATATTATGATATAAGATAAATGTGAACTTATATATAAAAGCATTATCCTAATTCTTTGTTTGCAATGGCGGAAGGGAACAGACTGCAATTGCATGGTTACACAACATGAGGGAACCAGAGGTTCACGGTTCACGTGACCGGCTGGCTGGGAAGACGGTGCTCAACCCAGAGGCACAGGAAAAAGTTTCCTGGGCCATTGGTTCCCTACGCAAGATCTGGTAATCGCAGCCTGTCCCAAACGCCTGTTAATGGCGTTTTGGCCATTCCTCTCCTGGAGGGATATTGGAAAATTATATTTATTACAGAAACGGTACCAAAAAACAATCCCCTCAATTATAACAATTAAGATACTGGAACAAAGCATCAGCCAAACACAAAAATAACCGAAAATAATAAGACAATCTGAATATTTCTGTTAGTAATCAAGCCCAACCAACCATCCAAGTCAATAATCAAGCCCAACCATCCATCCACGAAAATAAACAAGCCCAACCAACCATCCATATAAACAATCAGGCCGAACCAACCAACCCTGTCATTTATCAAGACCAACCAACCAACCATGTCAAATATCAAGCCCAACCAACCTCCTTTATTAATCAAGCTAAACAAAATCCATGTCAATATTCAAGCCCAACCAACCATCCAAGTCAGTAATCAACAAGACCCAGCAGCCTTGAAATTACAAGCTCACCTAAGCTTTTAGAGAGGGTGTACGGTTATAAATACATAGGTGTTTTCTGGGATCAATACCTAAATTGGAATGATCACCTTGAGGACGTGAACAAGAAAATTGGGAAGAGTGTTCAAAGCTACTTGCAAATGCCCTAATTATGCCACATTTTGATTACTGTAGTCCAGTGTGGTCAAATTGTAACTTAAATCTGAAGAGTGTAATTATCAAGTAGCAAAAAAGAATGGGACGCATAATTCTCAAAGTAGATACTCGAACACTGACTGTCGAAGTTTTACGCAGACTAAGATGGGTATCAATAGAGGACAGGTGGAAATTCCAGAAACTCAAAGTCATATTCAATGCCCTGAATGGAAATTCTCCCAAATATCTCACAGACCTATTCCAAATATCAGCCAATGTTCATACATATCGTACTCGAAATGCAAGCAGCTTAGGAATTAGTATACCACGGGTTAGGACTGAAAAGGGGAAGAGGAGACTATCAATCGAGGGCTCTATCTAACGGAATGATTTACCCCAATCAGTCAGAAACACAAACACCATTGCAGCCTTCATCTCAGCTTACTGGCGAATGCCAAGGTTATAATTTCCCTAATTTGTGCATACCTTAATGACACCAACAACTTGAGTAAATGTTTGATATATTTTTATTAATGTTGCTTTTTGTTTCTGTCTTTACCATACAGGGCCCCCTGGGAGAGCAGTGATTGACACTGATGGGGTTACCCTGTTAAAATAATACTTGATAATAATAATAATAATAATAATAATGTAATGTTCGTTAAAAGACTTTTGATTTTCTTCATTTTTTTTCTTCGAATTGTGTTTAAGTATTTATGTTAAACAGAAGATATCGTATATAATATATTCGTTTTTTTATTATTGGCTAGGGGCTGATGCTATTAATAAAGTATTCGCAATATTTTATTCTCAAGTGCGAATCTTTTAGTTTAGACGTTTACCATTTTAATCAGGTTTATGCTTGTTATGAAACACAATGTTGAGAAAAATACCTTACACTTACTAGTACCAAATAATCTTGATTAAAAGATATAAACATAAGATAAACAAGACTAAAATATTGACGTTTTGGTTAAAAGTTAGGTACGTTCCCAAAAGTAAAACCCCTCGGCGTGGCGCGAGAACGCCGTGGCACGGCGCTTTGTGCGGCGTTCCCGTATCGCGGCGCTTTTGATTTTTTATTCGAAAAAGAGCGCGGGCCAATTTCAAAAGACTTCCGTCGTTTTGTTTGTTCCCTGATAAAAAAAGGGAAACATGTATAGCTCCATCTATGGCCATCTACGGCTACTGAATGGCAGAACACTGCGCCAATTGTTTATTGTTTGGGTGTTTGCACTGAATACAGATCAATGGTTCTATGTGTGTTTGTGACGGGGGAGCGTGCCAGGCATAGGACAATACCCAGGGCTACATCAAAGACTTTAATCTCGCTTTAAATTGACACGCTGGTTTAATTCTGTTTATGTACTCTATATAATGCTCTGCTTCATCATGTGAGGACAGGCCCTATTGAAAACAATAATCTACCCACAGTCCGCTGCCCTGTAACACAGAGGGGCATACTATCGACCTTACGATTGGTATCTTTAATACACGTTAAACTAAGACTTACGATTGATATCAATCGTAAGATTGATCCTATCTTTATTTTATGTTACAGCTAAGCAGAAGTCTGTGTCTGTACGACAGGATCGTAATAACATAATGTTTAGCCCCTCAAGTTTTGTTTCATTTTTTTTTTCACCTTTCTGTTATAAGTAAACTATGCGCTATTCATGGTAATATCTCTCTTCGCAGAGACGGATTTGGGACTATTTTGAGACGGTTTTTAAATTTGTCGCGGGGCGTCGCAGAGATGTCTCCGAGACGTCTCCGGACGCGAAAAGCGTCTTCGGAGACGGAAAAAGTATTAGAGACGTCTCCGATATCTTTTCTCCTTCACCGGAGACACCCTTTTCTGTGTCGGAGACGTCTCCGCAGCAAATTTCACAACCGCCTTCAACATGTCAAAGTAGTCCCGTCTCCGCGAAGATACAACCATAAAAGTTGATAAAAATATAATAAAATATGGGCTAACTTCTAAAACTTTTTTATTCTAATCATTCCTATTTTTGGTCTCCCTGTTTGTTAAATTAGGCCTATATCGTTTATGTTTCTTTTACAATTTCTTATTCATTCATTTTGTTTGGCAGGGGAGTGTACGTCTCCCCAAGCTTGGTTTAATCACAAACATTGATTACCGCCCAACCCCCCCTTTCCTGATTTTACTTTTACCTTTTCAGCTTCTTTCTTTCCCTCTTCATCCAATGCATTTTCTTCTTCCTCTCCACACGAACATTCGTTTACAATGTATTATTAGACCTATAATTTTTATGACGACAACCAATTTATATTGAGAATTTTGGCAGAATATCGTTTATTACGCTACTGATGTAGGCCTAGTCATACATATGAAACAAAACACACAGAAAAATGTATAAATTGTGTGTATTTTGGAAATTTGGTATGTACTGCGATATATTAAACAATTATTACAGTACTCCTCATGGGCCGCGGAGCAGGGGGCTAGGATGGAGTGGGGGGGGGGGGGCTACTGTCGTCAGCAAACATGTCAGTACAAAACGAAAAAAAATTATAATACATTTTCTGATTTATTCCCTGTTCACCCCCCCCCACCAACTTCGGCTCAACCCCTCCATCTTTAAAAAACGGTCAGCGGCCCCTGCTCCTCAATTATTGCCAATTGCCTTCTCAAAGTTTTAGGGTGGCATTTCCTTCGCGGAGACGTCTCCACGACCGAATCGTTTCCGCTGACGCGGGAAAAAAAGAAGTATTAGAGACGTCTCCGATGTCTCGGAGATATCTCCGCGACGTCTCCGCGACAGTTTTCAAAAACTGTAACAAGCAAGCACTTTCAAAGAACTGTCTCAAATTATTTTCCGCAACTCATGAAACTTCGCGGAAACGTCTCGGAGATGTCCTGGAGACGTCTCAAAGACAAGTTTCAAAAATTGGTCGCGAGGGCATCTCCGAGACGTTTCATGAGTAGCGGAAACTACTATGAGACAGTTCTTTGAAAGTGCTTTGTTACAATTTTTGATTACTGTCGCGGAGACGTCTCTAATACTTTTTATTAGAGACGTCTCCGCGAAGTCAGATACGACCCTCACATTATAGTGATAATCTTCGAGCGCCGAATTTCACACCTTCGCACAACGGATCGAGACGGTTCCATCATTTCCATAAACACAAAAGACATGAAACATCCGGCCAATTAAGTGCCTATTATCAACCCAACGTGTGATCAGTAATATCCAGGGACGGGGGGGGGGGGGGGGGGGGCATGAGATCATGATCCCCGGCTATACAAATGGAGCGGCATTTTAAAAAAAAAATCCGAACGAGCAAGGCATTTCGACGCCCCTCAGTTTAAGGTCGAGTCGGCGCCCCTCTAAATTTATGATCGATTTGACGCCCCTAAATTTAAGACCAAATTAGCGCCCCCTTTCCTTCCACTCTCCTTTTCCCCCTCCCCTTTTCCCCTCTCTCTCTCTTTTCCATCTCTTTTCCCCTCTCCTTTTTCCTTTTCCCTCCTCTTTTAGGAGCCCCCAGCGGGCCTACCCGGGGGCCCGTAAAGCCCCCCCCCCAGAATACGCGAATACAATGCCGAGAACGTTTACCGCGGAAGGATTTTTTCTGGCCCAAAATGGCGGTGCACGCGCATTGAACCTAATAAAAATATTAACGCGCGAATTAAAATCGGGGTCGGGGGCATGGGTATAGGTGCGCAAGGGAGCCCCTCCCCCCCCCTCAAACAAAAAAATAAATAAATAAAATAACAAAAGAGGAAAAGGAGAAAGAGCCAAAATGACCTTAAACTTTGCGCAAAGCGCGATCTTAAATTTAGGGAAACACCAAGAGCTATAGAGCACTTCCATAAATCCCCTCTTCTATATGGTCAGTGACGGTGCAGGTGCAGGCAAAAGATTCAAAAGCCACTTCCTGCATTGTAAAGCGTAATATTTTGAATACACTAGGACTTTCTCTATAAAAGGCACCGACAAAGGCATGTGTATACTATTGGATCGCTATTTTGGGATTAACTCGGCGGCATTGATAAAGACATGACAAGTTTCTTTTGAATTTCGGGTGCTCACAATAAATTACAGCGGCCTAGGGTCGTCTAATTGAAAAAGGGGGAAGCGCTGATCCTAAGAAGCTATATCTCACTTCGCGGAGACGTCTCCAGGACAGAATAAAAATCCGTCACCGCGACGGATAAAAAGTATTAGAGACGTCTCCGAGACGTCTCCGCGACAATTTATATAAAAGAATAAATCTGAAGTAGTCCCAAATCCGTCTAGGATACGTCTCGGAGATGTCTCCTGATTTTCGGGGACGGATTTGGGACTACTTCAGACTTTTTTCATGAATTGTCGAGAAGACGTCTCCGAGACGTCTCCGAGACGTCTCTAATGCTTTTTATCCGTCGCGGAGACGGATTTTTATTCTGTCGCGGAGACGTCTCCGCGAAGTAAGATAGCACCCTAATTGGGGAATTACTAAAAAGTGATAATGGTGGTATCTCACTTGCGGAAACTACTTTGAAATTACTCAGAGACACGGTTTTGAAATTACTTGGACACGGTTTTGAAACTTGTCGCGGAATCGTCTCCGAGACGTCTCCTCAGTCCCCGCGACGTTTCATGAGTCGCGGAAACTACGTTGAGTTTTCGCGACTCAGGAAACGAGTCACGAGTATTCCACACAATAATTAAATTTGCCAAAAACTTCAAAGTATTATAAAATCGTACAGCAAAACCCCACCCAATCAAAAACAAAAAACAAAACATACAGACCTAGGCTACTGCAAAATGTCAGATGTGGTCTAAAAATTATTATGACTTCTATTTACTAGATGAGTATAGCCATGTTAACGTAGAGGACGCTAATTATCATCATATAAACCACTAATATCACTCTGTTTCTCTAATGACAGACGGATATCACCAGGATCAAATAACACCAAAGAGAAAACTTTACTTTCCATGCACACTATATTAAAAAAAATCATTATCTAAATCTTCGACACCCCCCCCCTTCCCCACCCTAGTCCCCTCCCGGGTATTTTTTGTCTCTCTAAGTTTGTTGTTTTTTCCTTCTTTTTGTATAATAATTGTAAATTATTTTTCTTGCCTCATCCCGGCATGATAGTAACTGGTTGATAGTGCTTGCGCCTGTTAGTCAGTTTTTATCCGTGTTGGGCTTGGGTGCAAGAATTATTCAATTTAAGATTTATTTAAATTATGAATTATTGACATGATTTTTTCAGTTAAAAAAAAATAAAAAAAATTGCTTACTTTTGTATTCTATTTTATATTAAGGGACCAGCGCCTTACAAGCTTTGCTTCTTGCTTGGTTCCTGAATTTCTTTGTAATTGTTTTTCTCTGTTACTTTTGAAAAAATATTCTATGTTACATACTGATGTTGTTAATTTGATTATTTATTCTGTTAACTTTTGAAAACATGAAAGAAAATCAATAAAGTAATCTTGAATCTTGAATCTATTACAGAAACCTTGAAGATTGAGACGAAAGAAAAGAAGTGCAAATGTTTACGTAATTGGAGAGTGCGTCCTTTAGCGTTCTTACGATATGAAAAGACGCCAAGCGTTCCCCAATCAAAGGTTGGACGAGGGATTAGCAGATCGGTTGATGAATGCACGGAGTGCGGCGAAGACGAGCCACGCCGCTCTAGAATGGGTCATTACCTTTTGGGAACGTACCTTAGTGTTTCCCTAATACTTGGCAGTATGTTCCCATATATTGGCTGAGAAAGATATTTTTCACAAGAAACAGTTAAATGGTGTTTGAAGGTAGATGCTTGCATGGTGGATTCGAATACGGTGATAAGGTTTACGGTTCACCATGTGGTTAGTCCTAAAAAGGACTGTTCGAGAAAGTGGAAGAGGAAATGAAGAGTTACAGAAAGTAGAAAATTGATAGGCGAGATAGAGAGTAGAGAGTAGAATTAGAGGTAATATTTCGTGATTTAGTCCTGAAAAGGACTGTAAACCAGTTGAGAAGACGAGATGCGAGGAAGGCTTGAGTAGTAGTAGAGAGTACCTCATCACCGTAAGAAACAGTTACTTTGATACCCCTGCATGATTATTACTTCAACTGGATTCAAACAAATAGTTTGAAATATACATGTATGCCAGTTATACCTATGTTACCTACGATTACATTAGCTGTTACCTACGAATACATATGTTTCTACCTCTTCTATAAACAAAAGTAATGGACAGATTCCAATTTTTTAGGGTTTTATTAAGGAGTCATTCTCTTTTCCGATTCGCCCATGATGATTGTTGGTGACTTTAATGATCTTGATGTCACTGTATTTGCCAGACACCTTGGATTAACTCAGATGGTTAAGCAACACACCCGTAACGATCGCACTCTAGGCATGATTTTTTACCGATCATCCAGTTCTTTATGGCGAGCCTCAAATCAAAGCCCCTATAGCGAATTCAGATCATGCCAATGTTTTGATGACTGGGTTGTCTGAAGTTTCTTCAACTCGCACCATTAAGAGCTACAGTCGCCCTCTACGTGACTCCAACATACGGTCCTTTGGTCGATGGATGACCTCATATCAATTTGATTGGATTGGTTAACTGGACACGACTGATGAAATGGCTATTGCATTGGAAGACGTGCTTACCAAGGCCTGTCATGAACACTTTCCAATAATCATCGCCAAGAGAAAGACTTCGGACAAACCATGGATTAAACGTCGCATACGATCCCTTTTAAAGAAGCGACAACTAGCATCCGATTCTGGGAACGCGGACAAGTTTCGTGCTGTTAGAAATCTTGTCCAAAGAGAGATAGCAAAGAATAAAGCTTTATTCTATCCGGGGAAGGTTCAACGATTGCGGCAGAGCGAACCTTTTCAATGGCACCGGCAGATCAGAAACTTGGCTGGAGTCGCGAAGCCTTCGCTATCCCTACCTCCTTGCCTTGGCCATAATGACTCACAAAAAGCGGCAAGGATCAACGAACACTTCACCAATATATGTAACCAGCTCCCATCACTTGAATGGGAATCTCTACCGGCATACCATCCATCCGTTTTGCCATCACCCACCATACATCCTTGGGATGTATACAACATCTTGAAGAGTCTGAATGCAGCGAAAGCTATCATGCCCAATGACTTTCCAATCAGGTTGATAAAAGAGTTTGCCATCGAGCTTTCAGGTCCTCTTTCAGAAATATTCAATGCCGTCTTGTGAACTGGGAAGTACCCTTCTTGCTGGAAAAGAGCAGTGATTACCCCAATCCCCAAGAAGCAGCATATTTCACAGTTGTCTGACGTAATAGTAGAGGCTGTTATGTCCAAATATTAAGTCCCGTGAGATTTTCGTGCCAAAAGCGATTTTATGAGCTAACTTTGTCAATTTGGTGGTGCTGAATCCAAAAAACTTTGGTACCAATTTTTTTCGACCACGTCTTAGGCCGCCATTTTGAATTTCAAAATGGCCACCATAGAAAATGGTATTACCTATATCTTGTGAGATATTCAGGCCAAAGTGGTTTTCCTGACCTAATTTTGTCAGTTTGGCGGTGCTGAATCCAAAAAACTTTGGTACCAATTTTTCCGACCATGTCTTAGGCCGCCATTTTGAATTTTAAAATGGCCACCATAGAAAATGGTATTACCTATATCTTGTGAGATATTCAGGCCAAAGTGGTTTTCTTGACCTAATTTTGTCAGATTGGCGGTGCTGAATCCAAAAAACTTTGGTACCAATTTTTCCGACCATGTCTTAGGCAGCCATTTTGAATTTCAAAATGGCCACCATAGAAAATGGTATTACCTATATCTTGTGAGATATTCAGGCCAAAGTGGTTTTCCTGACCTAATTTTGGCAGTTTGGCGGTGCTGAATCCAAAAAAACTTTCATACCAATTTTTCCGACCATGTCTTAGGCCGCCATTTTGAATTTCAAAATGGCCGCCATAGAAAACTGTATTACCTATATCTTGTTCTTGACCTAATTTTGTTAATTTGGGGGTACTGAATCCAAAAAACTTTGGTTCCATTTTTTCGACCAGGATTTTAGCCGCCATTTTGAATTTCAAAATGGCCGCCATCCAAGTAATTTGTATTCTAACTTATATTTTTTTCATAAAGGCATTTCTGAAGGTTTGAATTCGGGACAAAGAAACATAATTTTGATGTTCACATTGTGATACTTGTTCTCCTGACGATTATGATCTATTTCATCTTGAAATTCATAATGGCCACCATAGCTAAATCACTCAGCCTTAACCCTTGGGGATGACCTGTAAATGGTTGGCACCTGTAAGGATGGCCACCACATTGGAATTCAAAATGGCCGACCTAGAAAAACATGAAATGATTATTCAGTTGCAATGTTATACATGTCAATTTGGAGAATATCTGTAGCACCAGAGATGTTAACAATGTGCTATTTTGACAGGTAATGCAGATATAGGCGAGCATGAATAATATATAATTAAATCAACTTGAAATACAGTGCTATCTATAAGCATATTGCATTTGAAAAATGCAATTGTAATTACATAAAGCATTTGACGAGGGAGCAAAGTTTCTAATAAAGTATAGACCACCATGAAGACAATGCAACGTACGCCACACCCATACTAGTACATTATGCTACAGTCACACAGACACTTACGTATAGTTACGTCCCGTTGCGTCCAAAAATGATTTTCTTTTCTGCGGATCCCCACGGATGCCTTCCCGTCATAGTCAGAAGTGGAAATAATGATAATTTCATTCATTCAGTAAAACAAAGAAATACATAAGAAATAAGAGAGCAGAAAAGAAAATAAATTTTGGACGCAACCGGACGTAACTCAACGTAAGTGTCTGTGTGACTGTAGCATATAACCTTCATCAACTGTTTAAATATACTAAAGACAGGGAACCGCCTGGTCTCCAAATCTTGCATCACCGGCCCTTAACAAACTTGTTATCGAATAAACATTGGAACAACTGTTATCTGGGAACTTTATGCTTTAATGTTTTACTCAAAATAACGCATAATGAGGAAACATTAATTTTGTATTTGTTTATGATTTGGTCATCCTCATTCAAAGTTTCCAGGATCCCAAATCAATACACTACATTATCATTTCTATCTGATAGAGATGGTACCAGATCTAGCCTGAAGTGTGGAACATTAACGCCATAGTAATTCCCATCCATGATTGACTGTTCAGACTTTGCTGCTCCTCAAAAGTTTGAAGACAAACTTTGTGGAATTCACCATAATACTCGTATACTTGTCAAATGTGTTTCATCCAAAAGTGGTCCGTCTCCGTCATACATAAGGAAACAAATAGGCCCACCTTTATGCTTCTTGTACCTCTACGTACAGCAACATGGAACATCAGAGATATGGGTGTTTGTTTATCAGACACTGACAATAAAATATTCAATGGATCCTTCATCTACATAAAGTATACCTGTCAAAGTCAGACACCAAATTAAAATCCTTGGCTTACACTTATTCCTTTCCCATTGGGCTTATTTTTCCCATGTTCTCAGCATAATTGCTTTCCTTACTTATTCACTCAAAGTAGCTACTTCAGCTCTTAATGAATTGTTCTCCCAGTGGGCCCTGCATAGTACATGTATACATGGTTGTAATGTTATTATTACCCCTCTCCATTTCCGAATACTGAGCACCTGGCCAGAAGGCAAAGTGTCCCGTTTTTTAAATCTTTGGAATAACTCAACGGGGATCGAACCAATGGTCTCCCGTTCATGAGGCAGATGCTCTACTTATTGTGCCAACATGTCCGGTTTTAATTTCTTTCTTCATCCACTCTGTTTAGTACCTGTTTCCCGTTCAACTAATTTCTTCCATTATTCTCCATAGCCTCCCTTTTAGATTATATCAATGCTTCGTCCTCAGCTGCGCTTGTGACATCTCCTAATCTCAAATCCAGATAAAGAAATCTGCAAATCAACCATTTGAGTTGTTTTTGTTTTGTTTTGTTTTGTTAGCCTTTTCACTGTCAGTGAATATTAATATTGTTTCTCTGGCATCACCTGTGCCTAGGAGGCGAAGAGCGAACTGCATCAATGTGGCCCATAGGTGTATCCTCCAGATATAACATTGGAAGCAAGGGGTGTGCAGAGACCACTACCCCATGGACTCCCCTATACAAATAGTGCAGTGAGTTTTTAAACGTGCAATGGTAGTGCCTCTCCTCAACACAGGACCTCCATTTAACGATTCATCAGAGGGATGGAATGTTTTTTCCTCAATATAATCTGCGTTTATGAAACAGGAGAGGAGCATCAGCCAGGGGTGGACTTGAAAACAATATCTTTTAAAAAAAAATTCTTAAAATGTTAGCATTATAGTACTTCTTTCCAAAAATAGGAATGACAATAGGTTAAGCTATGTGCACATGTCGGCCCTTTTGAATTTCAAAATGGTAGCCTATCAATGTAGGCCCTTACGTACAAGATCATACAAAATTTAAGTCAAAATGTAATATCCTATGGCGGCCACTTTAACTCTTTATGCGCCACTTGAAAAACCGGCCTGTGCCACATTATTTCAGGGAGGCGCATTCAAGGCCGATCTTTATAGAGTCTGCTGAACTAACTTGCTATAACTTTTTACTGCTTGAACCTAGCAAAAAATATTGTGTAGCAAAGTTGTAGAGTATGAAATTTCCGTTTTGGTGATGCCACACTCGTTGAATTGTCAATTATCATTTGTATAATAATCATAGATATATGTTGTTTGATTTTTTATATTTATGACAACTTTTTATTCCTCAGAAATGTCTTTTTTACCAATGAAGACATACTCTCAAACCAAATGCATTAGAAAGCTGGACTTCTAAGCTTTCTTTTGGTATATCATACTCCCATACTTTTAATAAAATACTTAGGCTATAGCTTATTGGAGAAAAAAAGTTCAAATAAAAGAAAGATCAAAGCGCCCCTCTCAGTCACTCTGACAACGGGGTAATCCCTACAAACGACCCCGCTACGCCTGCCGCGGCGGCCACTCCTGACAATGGGGGTAATCTCCCCCATAGAAATCTACCTCCCTGGTCATCTACCATTGACAATGGGGGTGATCTCCCCATTGAAATTACCCTCTTCCTGGTCATTGTCGATATCCTGCTTAGCGGGAAGTGAAAGGAACATCAGAGGGATACATCTTCTTCTTCTTCTTTTGTTGCCTTTGTAATGAAGAACTTGATTGATTTTTGTTCTTTCCACACTGTATGTATACAAGTACAGTTTACTGTAATATCAGATGTACAAGTATATGAGGACTTGAAACTCAATATCCTCACTTTCATTATGCATATCTTTTGCTGCACTCATTTGAAGAAATATTTGAAGAACGAGAATCAAAATGTATTCGATTAGATAATAAATTTTAAATTATAAACTATATCTCATGGTTTTCAATTTATTTTATATTGAGGTTTATTGATGAGTGGAATATACAATGAATGGAATAGATATTACGCAGGAAACACTGAGAGAGAGAGAGCAAGAGAAAGACGGATGTGAGGAGAGAATAAAGTAGAGAGATAACAAGAGTAAAAAAAGTCCACCGAAAAACGCTAAATACACTGTTATTTCAAATGTAACACCATGACGAAAAGTAGTTTATCCGAAAGCGCGAATTGTATATAAGGTAAACAATGCGTAGCTCGAATAATTGCTGCCCGTTACGAGCGGTAATATGAATGTCTAATTGACTCGTGTGCTATTGTGCAAAATTGCGAACACGGCACCCCTACGTACGTGCAATTCTGCGAACGTGGCACATAAAGAGTTAAAATACAAAATGGAAGCTGAAGACGTGTTTAAAAAGAATTGAATCCCATTCTTTGGATTCAGCACCCCAAAAATGACAAAGTTAGATTATGAGATCAAATTTGAAATGAATCACAATATACATGCACTATGTAGCACAAAATTCCATTTTCTACGGCGGCCATTTTGAAATTCAAAATGGTGGGCTAAGACGTGGTTGGAAAAAATGGTACCAAAGTTTTTTGGATTCAGCATCCCCAAATTGACAAAATTAGGTCAAGAAAACAGCTTTGGCTTGAGTATCTCACAAGATATAGGTAATATAATTTTCTATGGCGGCCATTTTGAAATTCAAAATGGCGGCCTAAGACGTGGTCGAAAAAATTGGTACCAAAGTTTTTGGATTCAGCACCCCCAAATTAACAAAGTTAGCTCATAAAATTGCTTTTGGCACGAAAATCTCACGGGATTACATAGTGGCCTCTACTATAAGGCCTATCTCCATCACGGCCATTTTCTCAAGAGTGATGGAAACCTTCATCTCAAAGTGGGTGATTCGCGGCCTTTCGCCTGTGATTGATCAAAAGCAGTTTGGTAATGTCGCGGGCAGTTCCACTTCGCATTATCTGATCAGTCTCTTAGATTCGATTGGAAAAGGTCTGGACAAAGCTGGACACTGTGCATCCTTGTGTGCGATTGACTTCAGCAAAGCTTTCGACACTGTTAACCACAATGTCGTCGTCAGGAAGTTAATCGATTACGGTGTCCAACCACAAATCATACCAGTTATTTGTAGTTTCTTACATGGCCGAAAGCAAGCAGTTAGAGTAGGATCTTCCACATCTTGTGATCTTGAACTTACTTGTGGCGTCCCTCAGGGTACCAAGTTGGGCCCAGTTCTTTTTCTAGCCATGGTAAACGATACTTTATCGACTGTACTAGCAGATGGAAGTACGTCGATGATCTGAGCGTAGCAGAAGTTCGCCGTGCCAGTGAGCCCTCTACTCTTCAAGTTCAGCTTGATCAGATGGTCCAGTGGTGTGAAGCGAATGACATGAAACCCAACCCTGCTAAATGTTGTGTTATGAGCATTTCATTCTTGAAACAAGCATAGTTCCCTGCTCTACAGATCGCTGATGAGAGATTGGCCGTTGTTGATCACCTGAAGTTATTGGGGGTTAATCTCCAAAGCGATCTTAAATGGGACACGAATGTAGCAAATATGGTTTCGAAAGCTAGCAGACGTCTCTATATTCTATATCGCCTGAAGAAATGTAGAATCCCAACCTCTGACTTGGTAGCAATCTATACCATGTACATCAGGCCTGTTCTGGAGTATGCTTCACCCGTTTGGTCATCATCCATTACGAATCGACAATCCAATGACATTGAAAGAGTGCAGAAGCGTATATACCGGATCATTCTTGGTGGTTACGATTCATACACTAGAGCATTGGACTATCTCCATCTCATTCCTCTGAGCTCCCGTAGAGAGGGTCTCCTACTTACATTCTCCAATGACCTACTTCTGTCGGCTCGCCATCGTGACTTCCTCCCTGAATGTCGACAAGCTATGTCTGGAAGACACATACGAAACTTCCATCTTCTTCACGAACCAAAGTGTAGGACAACACGATACTATCAATCGAGTATCCCTTCAATTGTTCGCCTCATAAACAAGAACCCTGAACTTTTAACTTAAAGGAATTGATTAAGAGTACAAAATCACCTCAAATCACAGCAAATTGTTTGCAATCCTCCCACTTCATGTCTAATTAGCGATGTCTGAAAGTATGAGAGAAAATGAAAGTTGTTTACTACCCCAAAAAAGCGAAAAACTAGTATTGTTTTCCGAAAGGATTTCGATCAGAACTGTCGAAAGATCGTGCTTTTCGCCGAATAGTTGTTTACGCCCTCTCGCGGTTATTACAATAATTCTACGTTTTCTCGCCCAAAGTACGGTGAAAATCGCCCAAGGTTTGGCGTCATGTCATGCTGAACCTAGACGCTAGTTTTCGTATCTATTTTTCAGGCGATTTCAACTTACGCAATCGTCCTGAAAATTTTATCAAAACAAATGAGCTCCGGACATAAAAAAGAGAAGTAGGATATTATTTTAGAATCTACGTACCGGGCCTCGTCCCCTACAAGTTATCACAGTCGATTGGGTCGGTATTTCACGATTTTCATGATTTTATCGGGGTGCGGATACGATGTGATGGGTATTCGACGTTTATGAGGCCTGCGCCTTCCTGAATTCGACTGCGTTCGACTGCCGACTGATCGACCAACTCCGGGGGTATGGTTTGGGGGACACCTGCCGTCCAAGTATACGACTTCGATCATCATTACGAATTCCTATCCACTATGCAGCGGCACGGTAGGCCTAGGCTTTCATTTACTATCACCAAAATGTACAAAAATTAGTAATAAGTCATTTGGATTCAGTATCGCTGATAAATATACTGTAGAAAATACTTCGGCCGACGCTCCAGATTGGTATTGGAGTATTGACAGTTGAACTCCGCCGATGGCGATAGTATATGGCTATATAGACCTACAATCAAACTTGTGAAGACTTCTTCTTCATCTTCATCATCTTTTTTTTTTTCTTCTTCTTCTTCTTCCTCTTCTTTTTTATATTGTTTTGCAAACACTCGAACACTGTTTTTGTTTTGTTCCTTTTTTTTAGTTTTTTTTTAATAGACTAGTTTTTTTTTTTAATTTAGAGTCCTACCGTTTCCTCCCCCCTTTTTTCCCTTTTTTCTTCCCGGATCCAATGTTAAAAAAATTAATAAAATAAAATAAAAAAACCGATAGGGGCCCTTAGGTGTGATAATTTTAATGATTATTATTTTTCTTTATTTTCTTTCCTTTTTTATCTTTCCTTGTCTTTTTTTTCCCTCCCCGTTTCCTCTCCCCCCCTTTTTTTTCCTTTTGCTTTTCTTTTCTCCTCCCCCCCTTTGCTTTCTGTGACTCCCCCCCCCCAAAGCAGGCCTATTGATATTTAAAAACTTTCATAAAACAAACTTGTTTGTAGTCTTGTCCTACATTTTCCAATTTATCGTTAATATTACATTCTTCTAAGTCTTAGCCTACCATTCAATTTAACAAATTAAATAAATAAAACAGTAGGTAAACGATCTAAATAAATGGTGCATTAGGTTATGAAATTGAAATTCCATTTATGGGCTTCAACTCAAAGAAATGTCTATACCTGGACACTCACACAAGCTACAAGGGACGTCAGAGTTCGACTATAACAAAAAAAGAAAGCTAAAATCAAATAAAATGTGGTCTATGTTTGAAATCATGACAAGTTCATCGCCATAATTATGTTTCTGTTTATTTTTTATTTTGGGGGACATTGCTGATGGATTGTATGTATTGGGAGGTTTTTGCTAGTTTTCATGATTGTCTAGAATTTATAAACTGAGTCAGAGGAATAAATAATCTGAAAAAATATATACAGATGATTGCTTTACCTTATAATATAATATTATATTATAATTGAATACATATTTCATATACTTCTGAATGTTCCTGTTTTGTCCATCCACCTGAGTTAGCTGCCAGGGGATTACAGTATCAATATAAGGTAGCAATGCGGCTGTTTCAAATTATGATTGGCAGATTATTCAATGTGAAAACAATTTTCCTATGATTTTTTCCCCATGATTTGTTTCTTTCTTTTAGAGGTTCCCAAATCTGCGATGGTGAACACTGATGGACCTACAAGGGGTGGTAAATGCTGTGAATGCATTATATTTTATTCTCTCCTCCCTCCCCCATTGCTCAAGTGTTTTTTAGTTTTGTTGTTATTCCCCCCCTTCATTTTTAACATGTTGAAAGTCCTTCCTCTTCTCTGTCAGCTTTACAAGGAACTTTGATACAGATAATTATGTTTGGTAGGTGGTGGCGTGGGGAGTAAGTTGCCAATGTACGTTGTCTATGCTCCAACGGTTGTGCATGATGCTCGCCATTGACCCGTGCCATAAGTTATGTTGTAGTGAAGTGTGTGTTGTCTGCTTATTGTTTTAGAATCATCATTATGTAGTTTCAATAACTGATAAAAGTTTTACTGCATTGTCTTATCCGATTCTGGGTTGATACTTCCAAGAAGAAGAGTTTAATTGGAGGCGAGTCCGAAGAGTAGTCTCGTATATATCAAGGACCTGTGGACATCAATCTGTAGGAATGAGGGGACGCTACTGGCTACTCAAGAATCGATATGCAGGCGGTAAGGTAGGCATGAATAGCTCTTTATTTCCCGAAACCCACCTTTAGGCTTTGTGTACAAAATAATTCCCCAGTTTTTGTGATTCTCTACTCTGTGAATTACATTATTTTTGCAGGTGTGCCAGTTGTCTGAGAAGTAATATACCCTCATACACGCTTCCAATTCCCCCCCAAAATTAAAAAAATTTAATTAATAATTGCTATCCCCTAAAATGTTGATTGATAGTCGGTAGAGGGAACAGTTTGTTTTCCCGATCCTTTACACATTTCCCGTGTGCTGCCATACCCCGTCATTCAAGGGATCTTTGACTATTAGGTTCAAATTATGTTCCTAAACATATATATATATATATATATATATATATATATATATATATATATATAATGATTATTCTGATTTTAATTCTTGTTTGTTTTCCCCCTTTTGTTTCTGTTTTATACAGCTGAAGACCTTGCCTGCCTGCCTGACTGAGACCTTTGCCTGAGTGCTACTCAATCTAAATCCTGTTTCTGATGAAAAACCATTTTTTTTTTGGGGGGGGGGGCGGGGGTAGTCATTCACAGGTACTTGATCAGAAGATATACTGAAATACTTTAATTTCATTTATATTAAATTATTAAAAATTTAATGATGGAAGAAGTTTACTCTATCTCCCTTTTCTGGCCCAGCTGAACAGTATAACCGATTGTTTATTATAAATTATGTTATGGAGCTTCTTCAAATCTGCTTCTCCCATTAATATTTTACATTGATGTAGGATTTGATACTAGTATTATAAAGTTGTGCTATCTCGCAGTAATTAATATTATGTCAATTTTTGAATACACTTATAAATCATAAAACTCTTTTTTCCTTTTCTTTTTTTTCTTTTTTTCTTGTTGTTGTTTTTTATTTTGTATGTATTGGACAGGAGTCAGAGACAACGAAGGAAAGAGATGCTTTTACAAATAGGTGGGGGGGGGGGAGGGTTGAAAGCAGGAAAATTGTTTGTGAAAGACAGAGGCAAGTATAATAGATTGCGAATGCATGAAATGATGGGGTCCTTATAGAAGAAAAAGTAATGATGCTATTATATCTCTTAGCACTTCGCGGAGGGCATTCGGGCTAATTTGAGTGACAGTTTTATATTCGTCGCGGAGAAATCTCTGAGACGTCTCCGCGATGGAAAACAGTATTAGAGACATCTCCGATACCTTTCCGTTGCGGAGAACGTTTTAGATACTTTTTCCGTCACGGAGACTCTCTGTGACAAATTTAAAAACAGTCTCAAGTCCCATTCAAATCCGTCTCGCGCGAAGTAAGATACCACCATAAAAAGAGTGGACAAACACATGAAAAAGGAAAAGAAATGTCTCAAAAGATGATTACACAGGAATAAAAGAGAGGGAGAGAGAGGGGGGGGGGGGTGACAAGACTATTCTAAAATAAGAAGCAGAGACGTAGGAAAGATCAGCAAACAAAAGAGAGAAACGGTCAACAAGGCCGGTGTTCACGAAGGTAACTAACTTACTACCCCTACTGAGTTAGTAGCTAGGGCCACTAACTTAGTCACCCTTCGAGAAAAAAGAAGACGATGCACGAGAATGAAAGAGCGAGATTGATGCAGTATCCAAAAAGAAGAGAGCAGGAATTCGAAAGAGTGTGAACAACTAACATGGGCCGCGGAGCGTTTTGTAAAGTGAAGGGACAGACGCCGAAAGGTGGGGGGGGGGGGGGGGGGGAGGTGGGCTAAAAATCGCAAATCTATGGTCATTTTGCGTTTTTTGTGCATGGTTGCTGAGAAAACGTAGGAGGGGCTGAAGACCCCGTCCTCCCCCGGACAAAAATAAGAGGGAAATCGATGAGGACAATGTATAAAATTAGTAGGCTGGAGTGGAAATTTGAGAGCAGAAAAATAAATGAGAGGAACAATAGCAAAGCGTATCATGACCCCCTACCCTGAACATAGACTGAATTTTGATGGGGTAATTGTCTTAGAACCAAACAGTCCGAGGGCACCATCACAAAAGATGAGAAGAATGCATGAAATTCAGCAAGAGTGACGGAGGGAACATACAAAAACGCGGAACTTTAGATAGCAGGAAAAACGAAGAGAGAATTGAAAAGACACCCCCCCCCCCCCAAAAAAAAAAAAAAAAAAAAAAAAAAAAAAAAAAGAAAGAAAGAAAAAAAAAAAGAAAGATAAAAATAAAAAAATAAATAAATAAATAAATAAAAATAAATAAATGAATTAAAAAAATGTAATATATTATATATATAATGTAGGTCATGAAATTTTGAACAACATTGCATCAAAACAAAGAGTTCGTGAGCTTGAACAGGAGATGAGGAAAAAATGTGGGGGGGGGGTCGGGGGGGGAAGATAGCACAAGAAGGAAGAAAGCAGAAAACAAAAAAAATGAGGTAGGGCAACATTATATATCCCAAAATGTGATTTCTTTTGAGAGCAGAAGAGACAGGATGGAAAAGAAAGAACGCGATGAAAGGGACATGAGAGAAGCGCCATCATGTTTTACCAGACAAGGGTGTTTGATTCGCCGTGCAGGCCCGTTATTCCGAAAATAAATGAGCTTCACTTTTCCGAACGTAATTCTGTATATTGTTATCACAGGGATTATTATTCCAGTGATTCAGAAAAAAAAAAATAATAATTTCTTATTCTTTATTCGTCTTATTTTCGTCTTATGGCTTGTTCAGATCAATAAACCTTGGCGGAACAATTAACGATGTTCCTCTCGATTGAACCCTATTTCACTGTGTTTACTTATTGGCCTATGAACCCTATACACATTTCGGTAATGTTAGGGCATATAATTATGTACATAAATTCTTTTCATTATATCAACTGCAAAAAAAAATAAATAATGAAGGCCTACAACCCATTATTGTACTTATAGCAGGCGCGGATCCAGGGGGCCCGCGGGGTCCTCCTCCTTCCCAGGATATACCCCTCCCCCCCCCCAAAAAAAAAACAAAACAAAAAAAAAAACATAACAACAACAAAAACTTCTTGACGGCCAAAACTTTTCACATCTTCACAGATATGCTTAAACATGAGCTTAGTGAGGAAAACGATGAGAGGATAAGAAGGAACAAGATTAATAAAAATATACTTTGAGCACTGTTTTGCAGTAATTCAAAGTCATACGTATATTTGTGCTTTTGTATAGTTCTGTTTGTATTCGTGACCAACGAAATGTTAGGAATGTTTTGAAGATTATGAGGGAAGAAATTGAAAACAGGATAAAAATTATATAAAAGAGAAGATCTTGAAACAAAGATCAAGGAGACGATCATAAATTGAGGAGCATAGAAATCGGAAAACAACGGGGCACCATTTCAAATAAGCAAAAAGGGGAGGAGGCAAGAGCACTGGCAAAACAACACAAACGCACACAAAAAAGGTATAATAATATCAAGGGCGAAAGAGGAATGAGAATGTAGAAAACAGACAAACTGGTCATTGGGGGGGGGGGGGTGGGTGGCGTGGAAGTAGAGGCGGATCGACCAGGATGCCGTAAGGGGAGGGCCTATATTGAATTTCTACATTTTGTAGACCCTTCAACACACCGGCCGAAAAAAAAGGTGTAGACTCAAAATTGTTTCTGTCAAAATTGCTCTTGATGGGGGGGGGGGGGGGTGGCATGACTTTTGTTTTCCCGTGGCCATAAAATATCTTATCATTTATTTTGTAAGCATGGGAAGAGGCCCCATTACTCCTAGGCCTTTTTCCTAATTGTAATATTAGGATGGCCCTATATGTAAGCCCCCCCCCCCCACCGCTATAAATTCCGCGCATATGGGGGTGGAAATATTGGCAAAATAATGGGGAAATATTATTTTTAAAAAAGGGAGAGGTGAGAGAGAAAGAAATCCGAGGGACTCCAGATGGAAGGAGAAAAAAAATCTTAGAGATGCCCTTATGTAAGCCCCACCCCTATTCTGCGCATATGGGGGTGTGAAATTATCGGCAAAATAGGCCTATAAAAAATGGGGGAAATATTATTTTTTTTTAAAGGGGGAGAGTGAGAAAGAAATCCGAGGGACTCCAGATGGAAAGGGGAAAAGATCAATATTGAACGATGAAGAGATCATGGAGGATGCATTTAAAAACAATTATAAGAATAAAGATGGAACGGGACATGAGCAAGATAACTCGAAGATTACAACAACAAAAAATGCTCAAGCATTGGAAAAGATAGACCAGGCTCTGGTCATTACAAACTTTCACCTTTTTCTTTTTCTATTGATTCGACTTTCTCAATCTCACCATTTCTCTTCCCATCACAAATCCTCTTCCCCAAACCATTAGCCTATCTGATATGCGCCGGGCTAGTGGGCAAGTTACTGGTCGCGCGAAGGAGACTGACTGACGGACTCGGGCTTCGCCCTCGCCCGTCAGTAGTTTGCCCACTACAAGCCCGACGCATATCGGATAGGCTACCAACCATGGGAGTATCTACATTCATGCCAAAACCATGCTGAGATTCCCTGATCATGCTGATGTGCTAAATACAGTAATGTACAGGTATGTAAATTTATGGTGTTTTGAGTGTTGGCAGGATGGTCCAGGCAGTGGACTATGGAAAAGCGAGTAAGAGGGGAGAGCTAGAGAGAGAGAGAGAGAGAAAGAAAGAGAGCGAGCTTTGAAAACTTCCTGGTGCCATGCAATGCCATGGTGAGTGTTGCATGAAATATGAAAGGCATTGCACTGTGCATGTACGAATGCTATACGTGTGAGGGATGTGTTATACGTGTGAGGGATGTGTGCGTAAAATGTGTGTGTATACTAACAGAGTATTTTATATTTCCAAATAATCTTCTTTTCAGGAAATCCCGTTTTTTTCACGAAAAAAACGGGATTTCCTGAATTTGCCTTTATAAAACGGAATTTCCTTAAATTCCCTTAAAAAAAAGGATTTCCTGGATGTTCTGGGAAAAAAAAATGTTTTCCTGTTTGATGGATTTGCTTATTCTCAAAGACAACTGAGCTCAGATGTGCACTTATTTTGTATTATCATGGAGATTAACTTGCATTTCATCATGAGGACTTTTGCGTGCTAGAATTTTTTTCTCACCACTCGTAAACCACTTATCACCACCAATATAAACATCTCTTTCCAGCTCATACGTAAGCATTCAAAGTTACAACCATATTGCAAACAAAAAAGCTCATCATGAAAGAAATGAAAGAAATAAACATCTACATCCGTATGAATTACTAAAGTTCCAACGGGAAACAATATAATTTTATTGTTTTTACCAAATGTTGTACAAGTAATGCAGTGAAGTCAAGTAATGTTATTTTCTAAATTATGTTGAAATAAAATTTAAAAAAATTTGAACCCAACAAAGAGAACGAACTGTTCGATCGTCGATAAGAACGCATTGTGAAAAATTAGCTCAATTTCGGATTATCCCCATTGATACAAACAACTTTGTTTGGTAGATCATGGGGACAACAATTCTTGTCCCTTTAGACAATGATTCATTAATAGAAACACCTCTGTTTGGTAGGTCATGGGGACAGAAATTCCGGTCCCTCTAAAACAAGATTCATTTATTACAAACACCTCGGTTTGGTAGGCCATCAGGACTAATTACTTTTAGAAGGAACCATTGATAGGACTTGTCCCTTTATAAAAAGAGTTATTGATATAAACACCTCTGTTTGTTAGGTCATGAGGACGAAAATTGTGGTCCCTCTAGAGAATCATTGATAGAAACACCTCTGTTTGGTAGGTCATGAGGACGAAAATTGTGGTCCCTTTAGAGAATCATTGATAGAAACACCTCTGTTTGGTAGGTCATGAGGACGAAAATTGTGGTCCCTCTAGAGAATCATTGATAGAAAGACCTCTGTTTTGGAGGTTATGAAAATTGTGGTCCCTATAGAGAATCATTGATAGAAACACTCTGTTTGATAGGTCATGAGGACGAAATTTCTGGTCCCTTAAAAAAGAAAAAAGAATCATCGATTACAAACACCTGTCTGATAGGTCATGAGGACTAACTACTTGTACATTTAGAAGGAATCAAGGATAAACACACCTCTGTTTGGTAGGTCATAATAAGAACGCATTGTAAAAAAATCAGCTCAATTTCGGATTATCCCCATTGATACAAACTTTGTTTGGTAGATCATGGGGACAACAATTCTTGTCCCTTTAGACAATGATTCATTAATAGAAACACCTCTGTTTGGTAGGTCAAACATTATGAAAAGAACGCATTGTGAAAAATCAGCTCTATTTCGGATTATCCCCATTGATACAAACAACTTTGTTTGGTAGATCACGGGGACAACAATTCTTGTCCCTTTAGACAATGATTCATTAATAGAAACACCTGTTTGGTAGGTCATGGGGACGAAAACTCCGGTCCCTTTAAAACAAGATTAACTTATTACAAACACCTCAGTTTCGTAGGCCATCAGGACTAATTACTTGTACATTTAGACGGAATCATTGATAGGACTTGTCCCTTTATAAAAAGAATCATTGATTGAAACACCTCTGTTTGGTAGGTCATGGGGACGAAAATTCCGGTCCCTTTAAAAGAAAAATCATCAATTACAAACACCTGTTTGGTAGGTCATGGGGACGAAAATTCCGGTCCCTTTAAAACAAGATTCACTTATTACAAACACCTCAGTTTCGTAGGCCATCAGGACTAATTACTTGTACATTTAGACAGAATCATTGAAAGGACTTGTCCCTTTATAAAAAGAATCATTGATTGAAACACCTCTGTTTGGTAGGTCATGAGGACATTTTTTTTTGTCCCTTTCGAAAAAGAATCGATAGAAGCAACTCTGTTTGGTAGGTCATGAGGACGAAATTTCTGGTCCCTTAAAAAAAAAAAAATCATCGATTACAAACATCTGTTTGATAGGTCATGAGGACAAAATTTCTGGTCCCTTAAAAAAAAGAATCATCGATTACAAATACCTGTTTGATAGGTCATGAGGACTAACTACTTGTACATTTAGAAGGAATCAATGATAAAAACACCTCTGTTTGGTAGGTCATGGTAAGAACGCATTGTAAAACAAATCAGATCAATTTCGGATTATCCCCATTGATACAAACTTTGTTTGGTAGATCATGGGGACAACAATTCTTGTCCCTTTAGACAATGATTCATTATTAGAAACACTTCTGTTTGGTAGGTCAAACATTATGAAAAGAACGCATTGTGAAAAATCAGCTCTATTTCGGATTATCCCCATTGATACAAACAAACTTTGTTTGGTAGATCACGGGGACAACAATTCTTGTCCCTTTAGACAATGATTCATTAATAGAAACACCTGTTTGGTTAGGTCATGGGACGAAAATTCCGGTCCCTTTAAAAGAAAATCATCAATTACAAACACCTGTTGGTAGGTCATGGGACGAAAATTCCGGTCCCTTTAAAACAAGATTCACTTATACAAACACCTCAGTTTCGTAGGCCATCAGGACTAATTACTTGTACATTTAGACGGAATCATTGATAGGACTTGTCCCTTTATAAAAAGAATCATTGATTGAAACACCTCTGTTTGGTAGGTCATGAGGACAATTTTTTTTGTCCCTTTCGAAAAAGAATCGATAGAAGCAACTCTGTTTGGTAGGTCATGAGGACGAAATCTGGTCCCTTAAAAAAAAAAAATCATCGATTACAAACATCTGTTTATAGGTCATGAGGACGAAATTTCTTGTCCTTAAAAAAAAGAATCATCGATGTACAAAACCTGTTGATAGTCATGAGGACTAACTACTTGTACATTTAGAAGGAATCAATGATAAAAACACCTCTGTTTGTAGGTCATGAGAAGAACGCATTGTAAAAAAATCAGCTCAATTTCGGATTATCCCCATTAGACAAACTTTGTTTGGTAGATCATGGGACAACAATTCTGTCCCTTTAGACAATGATTCATTAATAGAAACACCTCTGTTTGGTAGGTCATGAGGACAATTTTTTTTGTCCCTTTCGAAAAAGAATCGATAGAAGCAACTCTGTTTGGTAGGTCACGAGGACGAAATTTCTGGTCCCTTTAAAAAAAAAAATCATCGATTACAAACATCTGTTTGATAGGTCATGAGGACGAAATTTCTTGTCCCTTAAAAAAAAAAGAATCATCGGTTACAAACACCTGTTTGATAGGTCATGAGGACTAACTACTTGTACATTTAGAAGGAATCAATGATAAAAACACCTCTGTTTGGTAGGTCATGATAAGAACGCATTGTAAAAAAAATCAGCTCAATTTCGGATTATCCCCATTGATCCAAACTTTGTTTGGGGACAACAATTCCTGTCCCTTTAAACAATGATTCATTAATAGAAACACCTCTGTTTGGTAGGTCATGGGGACGAAAAATCTGGTCCCTTTAAAAAATACTCAATAAAACATAGTAAAGTACATATTATATAGTAAACTTTCTTTCAAGGTATGGGAGAACATGTTTTCCTGTGACTCTGACTCAACCTTCTATCAAAGAAATTTACAAAAGTACTTTGAAGGGAAATTGTCGTTTTTGTCACAAGATTGTTAAGTGGAAGACACTGTCTAAAAGTGTTTTGCCATGATTGATAACAGTTCACCTAATCACATGTTTGCTGTGAGGTTTTGGAATCGCCAAAGTCATAAGAAATTGACACAATTCTGCTTAGAATCACATGCACACACAAAAATGCATATATAAGGCAACACAAATATTCATCTTAAATAGGATAAAGAATCACATTAAAATAACAGGAAAGCTCACAATAATTGCCTTCTTTCCCACTATATTAGAGTCTCTTTAATACATTTAAAGTGTAACAGTGTATTCATTTCCAAAGAAATATTCGTAACTAATCTGAGCGGGACAAAAAAAAAAAAAAGAAATCATCAATAAAAACATCTATTTGGTCAGCCTTAACCCTCAAAAGACGGGGGGGGGGGGAAGCCATCATGCCCCCCCCCTCGACATTTTCCGCGACCACTCCGCCACTCGAAATTTTTTGATCGCGCTGCTTGCTGACTTTATACTTTCAAGTCTTGCGCATCTTTTGAAACCATTTTTCGCGAAAATCGGTCGTACTGTTACGACGCTGCACGATTTTCAAAAATATCCATCAGACCGAAAATGGCTCAAAAACGTGATTTTGTGTGTAAAGTCAATGCAAATTGAGTTTTCTCACCTGATTCATAAAGATGTGATTATTTTCACTTTCATTGGCTGAAATCAATTAATTTTAGCATAATTATGTTTCAAAATGGTTCTTCAATAATTTTTGTGAAAAAAAACAAAGAAATACACAAGAAATTTTTCAGAGTACAATTGTTAGGAATGCTATAAGAAATAATAATACACAAAATTAGCATTCTAGGGGCTATATTTTTTCCTAGAAAGCTAATTTTGTGAATTATTATTCCTTCTAGCATTTTTAACGATTGTACTAGGAAAATTTCTAGTATCAAAATTAATTTCTTATGTATTTTATTGTTTTATAAATTTCTTATGCATTTTTGTTTTTTTTTGACCTTTTGTTTTTCTTTGTTTTTTTCGCAATAATTATTGAAGAACCATTTTCAAGCATAATAATGCTAAAATAAATTGATTGAAGCCAATGAAAGTGAAAATAATCATATCTTTAAGAATAAGGTGAGAAAACTCCATTTGCATTGACTTTGTACGTAAAATCACGTTTTTGAGCCGTTTTTGGTCTGACAGATATTTTTGAAAATCGTGCAGCATCGTAACGGTATGACCGATTTTCGCGAAAATGGTTTCAAAAGATGTGCGAGACTTGAAAGTATAAAGTCAGCAAACGGCAGGATCAAAAAATGTTGGAATGGTCGCAGAAAATGTTGAGGGGGGGCATGATGCCCCACCCCCGACCGTTTTTTGAGGGTTAAAGGGACTAAGTAGCTTTCAAAAACAAGAGCAATTATATCAAGATTAATAAAATTATATTGATCCAACAGTAAAAACAAACTACTAAAAGTTTCAGATCAAATGGAAGTCATTTACTACCTTAAAACAGTGTAACAAACAATGCCAAGCATACAGCCGAACACCAGTACCCTCTGCTGATAGGTGCACCAGGCCGCTAGAGACGGGGGACTTTACAACAGGAAATGGGTGTGTGGAAAAGCACATGGTTTTATAAACCATCCGGTGTCGGTTTATACATTTTGAGTATGAAATCATTGATATCTCGAAGGTAAAGCAAGCAATTAGCTTGCAATTTTGAAGAGATACCAGACTGACCTAAGTGTTTATAATTATGTTGGCAAAATAAGCTAAATCGAATGAATGTGATTTGAATATCATTCAATGTTACTGCATCCCTTTAAAGATCCTGAAAGGAGTAAATACAATCTTGCATCGATGGAGAGCTTAGCAGGCAAAGAATAAAACACATAGAAATAAAACTTAATTTTTTATACCATTATTCATAAAAAGATGATCAAACCTCAACCTGACTGCCCCCTCCAAAATAAATGAAAGTATAATGACAATAGACCCACTTGTGTGCGGAGGGTCTATTGTTGTGAAATAAAAGGGCAAATCTAATCATGCCGGGCTGCCAGAGTGACAAAGCACTCCATACACATCCTTTGAAGTCACTCACCAAAGCAGCAATTCAGGGCAATTTGGAAGAAGACGAACACTATATTTGAAGCACCAAATTTTGTATGTTTCGAACAGAAACACTTCCTAGGTGGTCAATGAACAAATTTCAATCTGGAATTGTTGAATTGTGTAGCTTATTAGCTTCTTCCTTTTAGATTGTATGATTTGCTATTTCATATTCAGTCCGGCTCGGGGTCTTTAACACTTGACTGCTGCATGGTGCTAGTTGCACAGTACTACGAGTATGACCAAAGAAAAGCTCAGACATAGCATGATCATGTAATACTACATGGTCCGCGCACAAACGGCAAGCACTTTTTATTATGTGGTACGCAGCCAAGTGGTTAAAGGGATGTAGTAAC
>CALNVZ010001307.1:106715-126210 GCA_940671915.1 Paracentrotus lividus
AAAAGAGAGAGATTGGTAGATCATGGGACAACAATTCTTGTCCCTTTAACAATGATCCATTTATTAGAAACACTTCTGTTTGGTAGGTCATGGGAACATATCAAAGCACGCTTTGGAAAAGAGCTTTCGATATCAAATACAACAAATGTTGAAGATCAGGGACACAACCTTGTCCTTAGACAAAGATCATTAGAACTGTTGGTAGGTCATGGGGACGAAATTCCGTGGTCCCTTGTTAAAAGAACAAAATCATCAATTAAACTCTGTTTAGTCACGGACGAACCGCTCAGATTCATTAACAAAGCTAGTTCGTGCCATCAGGACCTAATTACTTGTACAATTTAGACGGAATCATTGATATGAGACCTTGTCCCTTAAATTAAAAAGAATATTGATTGAAAACACGCTCTGTTGGTAGGTCATGAGGACAATTTTTTTTGTCCCTTTGAAAAAAGGAATCGATAGAGCAACTTCTTGTTTTGGAGGTCATGAGGAAACGAAATTTCTGGTCCTTTAAAAAAAAAAGTCATCGGATTACAAAACCATTTTTGATGGTCAGAGGACTAAATCTTCCTTAAAGTATTACAACTTTTGAAGTAGAGATAACTAACTGACATTAGAAAATCATAACACTCTGTTTGGTAGGTCATGATAAAGAACGCATCTTAAAAAAAAATCAGCTCAATTCGATATCCCCATGATACAAACTTGTTTGGTAGATCATGGGGACAACAATTCTTGTCCCTTTAGACAATGGATTTATTAATAGAAACACCTCTGTTTGTAGGTCATGGGAACGAAAATTGTGGTCCCTCTAAAGAATCATTGATATAACATCGCTCTGTTTGGTAGGTCATGAGGACGAAATTTCTGGTCCTTAAAAAAAAAAGAATCGATTACAAACACCTGTTGATAGGTCATGAGGACTAACTATATACTTGTACATTTAGAAGGAATCAATATAAAAACCCTCTGTTTGGTAGGCATAAGAACGCATTGTAAAAAAAAATCAGCTCAAATTTCGGATTATCCCCATTGAATACAAACTTTGTTTGGGGATCAGGGACAACAATTCTTGTCCTAAAAATGATTTCATTAATAGAAACACCTCTGTTTGGTAGGTCATGGGGGACGAAAAATCCGTCCCTTTAAAAAATACCAATAAAACATAGTAAGTACATATTATATGTAACTTTCTTACAAGGTATGGGAGAACATGTTTTCCTTGACTCTGACTCAACCTTCTATCAAAAGAAATTTACAAAAGTATTGAAGGGAAATTGTCGTTTTTTGTCAACAAGATTTGTTAAGTGGAAGACACTGTCTAAAAGTGTTTTGTCCATGATTGATAACAGTTCACCTAATCACAGTTTGCTGTGAGGTTTTGAATCGCCAAAGTCATAAGAAATTGACACAATTCTGCTTAGAATCACATGCATACACAAAAATGCATATATAAGATGCAACACAATATTCATCTTAAATAGGATAAGAATCACATTAAAAAATAACAGGAAGCTACAATAAATTGCCTTCTTCCCACTATATTAGAGTCTCTTAAATACATTTAACCTAAAAAGACGGGCCTATTTAACAACACATAAAGACGTGGGTGGGGGGGCTCATAGCCCCCCCTAAGATTCTGGCGCCGTGAGCGGTCGATCCCGCCGAATATGGCACGCCCTTACCCACGGCATTCCTCGATCCAAACACCGAACGAATCTATCTCCGAAAATTCTCACTAATTTAATATCTAATTTATGCATAAAATCTAAGATTTTGCTCTAATTAATAAATAAAGCTCTAAAGATGCTAATTTGGCTTTACAAGCTCTTTGTAGGCTCTGTAAATGTGTTTAAAAAAAAAACGTATCAAGATTTTTTTTCCTTATGTATTCTTTGTTTTTAAAATTTCTTATGTATTCTTGTTTTTTCGCTTTTTTTCTTATTGTTTTTTCGAGAATCATTGGTGACACTATTTTAAATCATAACCAACCTAAATCAATTGATTTTAATATTAAAGAAAATAATAATACATTTATGAATTTTAGCTGAAAACACAATTTGTATTGACTTTGTACACAAAACCACGTTTTTGAGCACTTTGGGTCTGACGCACGCGTACAAAATTATGCCTAACTCGACGAACCGGGTACCCGGGGGTGCGATTTTGGTCTCAAAAGATGCGCAAGACTCAAAGAAAAAATCCCTGAAGTCCCACCACAATTTTTTTTTCCGTGTTGCAAAAGTTATCGCGAAAAATGTCGAGGGGGGGGCCCTGAATGACCCCTCCCCCCAGCCTTTTTTAGTGGTAAAGCCCCGCAAATCGGAGATCGTGGGAAACTGCGCGTTTTTTCCTTGAGCTCTCAATTGACTCATACACAATCTACAGTGAGGCTTAGCAAGGGTCAGGCGCTACTAAGGGATTAACATTCGGACAGCACGAACATGACGAAATTGGCCGAATTCAGTTCAGTCAATAGGGAAATAACTTCGGAATTAGTTATAGACCTCACGGGTCTCTTCGTAATTAATTCAAAGAGAGGACTTGTATAATGCTCCATTTCCAAAAAAACATAGGTAGAATTTAACTTCGATTCTGGTTAGTTAGTCTAGCCATGAAGGATTAATACTCCAGACACCCTGACGCCTGGAGATTACGCAACACGACGGGCTCTGATTGGAATGTTATCATTACACCCGAGAATAAGGTGAATTCCCATGTTTTATCAATTAACGTCCCTTAAGTGTAACAGTGTATTTCATTTCCAAGAATATTCGTAACTAACTGAGCGGGACCAAAAAAAAAAAGAATCATCAATAAAAAACATCTGTTTGGTCAGCCTTACCCTCAAAAAAGACGGGGGAGGGGCCCATCATGCCCCCCCTCGACAATTTTCCGCGACACTCCCGCCACGTCGAAATTTTTTGATCACGCGCTGTCTTGCTTGACTTTATACTTTCAAGTCTTGCGCATCTTTTGAAAACATTTTTTCGCGAAAATCTGGTCGAATGTACACGGACGCATGCACGATTTTCAAAAAAGTATCCATCAGCACCGAAAAATGGCTCAAAACGTGATTTTGTGTGCTAAAGTCAATGCAAATTGAGTTTTCTCACCTGATTCATAAAGATGTGATTATTTTCACTTCATTGGCTGAATCAATTAAATTTTAGCATAATTACTGTTCAAAATGGTCTTAATATTTTTTGTGAAAAAAACAAAGAAATAACACAAGATTCATAAATCAAAAGATACAACTATTAGGATGATATAACGAAATTTTTTCAATCAATTTCAACTAAATATACAAATGATCTCTAGGGCTATATTTTTTCCTGAAAGCTAATTAGTGAATTATATTCTTCTAGCAATTCTTAAGATTGTACCAGGAAAAATTCTAGTATCAAAAATTAATCGTTATTGTATTTTATTGTTTTATAAATTTTCTTGCATTTTTTGTTTTTTTTACCTTTTGTTTTCTTGATTTTTTTCGTCAAAATTATTAAGAACCATTTTCAAGGCCATAAAAAAAAAATCGAAAATAAAAATGAAGCAAACAAAAAAAAAAAAAAAGAAAAAAATAACAAAAAAAATACATTCAAGAAATAAGAGAACAAACTCACAAAAATTGCAATAATACTTTACTAAAAAACGTAAAAAAAAAAAAAAAGAGCGTTTAAAAAAAGACAAAAATGAAAACAAAATGCACAACAAACGCAAAAAAAAAAACTATCCGAAAAATGCAAAAATGGGAGACTAACTATGAAAAATAAAAGTCCAAAACGCAGAAATCAAAAAATAATTCGAAAAAAAGTTATAGCAAAAAATATCACCCAACCGACGTTTTTAGGGTAAACTAAGTACTTCAAAAACAAAAATATATCAAGATAAAAAAAATTAAAAAAAAAAAACCATAAAAACAAAAAAACACAAAAATGCTAAAATAAATTGCATTCGAAGCCAATTGAAAGTGAAATAAATCATATCTTTATAATAAGGTGAGAAAACCATTTGCATTGACTTTGGTACATACTGTAAATTCACGTTTTGAGCCTTTTGGCTGACAGAATATTTTTGAAAATCGCAGCATCGTAACGGTATGAACCGATTTTCGCGAAAATGGTTTAAAAGTGCCGAGACTTGATAAAGTAAAAGAGTCAGCAAATCGCAGATCAAAAAATTTGGAATGGTCGCAGAAAATGTTGAGGGGGGGCATGATGCCCCACCCCGACCGTTTTTGAGGTTAAAGATCCTGAAAGGAGTAAAATACAATCTTGCATTCGATGGAGAGCTTAGTAGGCAAAGAATAAACACCATAGAAATAAAACTAAATTTTTATACCATTATTCTAAAAAGATGATCAAACCTCAACCTGACTGCCCCCTCCAAAATAAATGAAATATAATGACAATAGACCCACTTGTGTGCGGAGGTCTATTGTGTGAAATAAAAGGGCAAATCTAATCATGCCGGGCTGCCAGAGTGACATAGCACTCCATACACATCCTTTGAAGTCACTCACCAAAGCAGCAGATTCAGGGCAATTTGGAAAAGAAACAAACACTTTTTGAAGCACCAAATTTGTATGTTCGAACAGAAACACTTCCTAGGTGGTCAATGAAAAATTTCAATTCTGGAATGTGTTGAATTGTGTAGCTTATAAGCTTTCGTTAGATGTATGATTTGCTATCTTCATATTCAGTCCGGTCGGGGTCTTTAACACTTGACTGCTGCATGGTGCTAGTTGCACAGTACTACGAGTATGACCAAAGCAACAAAGCTCAGACAATAGCATGATCATGTAATACTACATGGTCCCGCGTACAAACACGGCAAGCACTTTTTATTATGTGGTACGCAGCCAAGTGGTTAAAGGGATGTAGTAACATTAAAATGATATTCAAATCACATTTAATTCGATTTAGCTTTTTTGCAAACATAATTATAATAACACTTAGGTCAGTCTGGTATCTCTTCAAAATTGCAAGCAATTGCTTGCTTTACCTTCGAGATATCAATGATTTCATACTCAAATTTTAAAAAACCTTTTATGAAACCTTTTATAAACCTCTTCCACATAGTGCAACATACACCCATTTCCTGTTGTATAGTCCTGTCCAAGCGCCTGCGAGCTTGCAAAAGGAGGGGTAGTAAATTAACTGGTGTTCGGATGTAATCTGGCATTGTTTGTTACACACTGTTTAAACTAGTAAATGACTTCATTTCACCTGAAACTTTCAGTAATTTTTTTACTTGTTGAGCAATATAGTTTTTATTAATTTGATCTAATTGCTCTTGTTTTTGAAAATTCAATCATTTAAGTAGGACAATAAAGCAATGAATACTTTTAACCCTAATTGGACTGGGGGGGGGGCCATCCATGGCCCCACCTCAACATTTTCCGCAGACCACCCGCCGCGCAAAATTTTTTGATCGCGCTGCTTGCTGACTTTATACTTCTCAGTTTTGCGCATCTTTTGAAACCATTATCCCGAAAATCAGTCGTACCGTTATGACGCTGCATGATTTTCAAAAATATCTCAGACCGAAAAATGGCTCAAAACGTGATTTGTGTACAAAGTCAATGCAAATTGAGTTTTCTCACCTATTCATAAAGATATGAATTATTTTCACTTTCATTGGCTGCAATCAATTTATTTTAGCATAATTATGCTCAAAATGGTTCTTCAATCATTTTTGCGAAAACAAAGAAAATAACATAAGAAATTCATAAAACAATAAAATACATAAGAAAAATTGGAGGCGGTCGCGGGATCGGAGATCCTGGGGGCCATCATGCCCCCCCCCCCCCAGTCTTGACAGCTCCCAAAACACCCCAGTCTGATTAGGGTTAATTAACACCAATGTAAATAGAATCTACCATCAAACTATTCTTGTCACTGTGATTCAACTTCTGGTTCCTTGGAAAGGAAGTCAATAAAAACATCTCTGTTGGTTGGTGTGTCAGATCCAAATAGGCATATTGCTCATATAAAAACTAATGCTAGAAAAAGTGATGGATGCTCATACAGAGGACCTTAGACAAAATGAAAGACGGGCGTGGGGGAAAAAATGTGACCAATTGTTTCTACGCTGACTTCAACTTTCATATTTTTCTTTCAATGTTTCCCCAGACTGCCTGTCATCAACTTCTGGTTTTCTGTAAGGGAAAAATCCCACAACAGACACGATTGGAGGTCAACCTCTGTGGGAGGGAGTAACTTCCTAGATTCCCCCACACCAGTGTACCATTCGGTCTAAGGTCCGCTGTATGATCCCCATAGCCAGGAAACCATTATTGTTTTCTCTTGTCTATCTGCAACTTTCCCGAGGTAGGGAGGTGGTGCGTCATCCGTGAGATTAACAGCGACGAGCACGCCAACCTTTATGGATTCAAAATCCTGCACTATTTTGACGGCTGACCTAGATGCAGGTTTCCCTTGTTGTCCAACTCTTATCTGCATGAAAAAGAGAAATTACATGTTGTTTAAAATCAATAAATAAAAGGCCTTACAAAAGTCAGGTATTTTTCATATCTCACACAACAATCAACTCTATTCTGGACGTTAAGGGAGGGGGGGAGGGCTCAATGGTGTTGTTTAGAAGCTGACTCCCTCCCTAATCCTGAGCCCAGCCATTCCGTGTAACTAGACACCGTGAGCTGAAATTTGCAACTTCAAATCCAAATAATTAGTTCATTTTGGGTTATTTTTTTGTTCAAAAGGTGTCAATCTTAATAATTTTTCAATGCGGTTCTGATAGGGGGGAAAATATTGCATGGTTGACGTCCCTACTCTTACTCCCACACTACACTTTTTATGCAAATTTCATGTTTTTACACTTTTTTGTCACGCGAGTCACGTTTTCTTATAGTCACTGACTTGAAGTAAGAAGTCAAGTGGAAGTGAAAATTGGAATTCTTATTGCCTAATGTTGAAGGCGAGAAGCTAAAGCCGCGGCGCTTCAGGAGTTTTTTCGTTGAAGTCTTGCGCATCTTTTGAGACCAAAATCGCAACCCCCGGGTACCCGGTTCGCGAGTGAAACATAATTTTGTACGCGTGCGTCAGACCAAAAATTGCTCAAAAACGTGATTTCATGTACAAAGTCAATACAAATTGTGTTTTCAGCTAAAATTCATAAATGAGTGATTAATTTTGCTTTTATTGATGATAATCATTTGATTACCTGCTATTTATGACCAAAATAATGTCGTGGACCAATTTTGTCGAAAAAACAATAGAAATAAAAAGGTTGAAAAAAGAGGGTCTTCCCACGAGTCCTCGGTCCCACGAGTCCTACGTCCCACGAGACCTCGGTCCCACGAGTCCTACGTCCCACGAGGCCGACTTACTTCTCATATCGTATTTTCTATTATCAGAATGTTTTCTCAACACAATCATTGAAACACTTTTTGTAAGAGCCATTCGAATTATACAACATGGAATTAATTTAGCTGATAGGTTATACCATAGGCACTAGGCATGAAGCGAAAAATAATGGTGGCACAATCCTCAATTTCGCAGGAGGCCGGGTTTGAGACTGATTTGGGACTATACGTACCTATACCTTCTCCAGATAGTGACGGCCGTCCAGGCATTACAGGAGGGGGGGGGAGGCTCAAAATATTTTCGAAGTTATTTAAAAATGTACGAGTCAATTGTTGGTTTTTCCAATTATAGGGGCGGCGTAACCCCCCCCCCCCCACGCCCCACCCCGGGACCTCCGCTCTGCATCGCAGAGATAGTCGCCGCGACAATAAAAAAAAAACAAATCACAAAAATAAAATCTATAGGCAGGCTTCTCCGCGACGCCGTCACTAGAGAAGGATAAGGATAGTTCTTTAGACATTAGTCCCATATCCAGTCCTCAACCAACCCGCCTTCCAGAATGACAAGCCCCCCCAAAACAAGACAACAATGCACAGATCGCAACATAACTAGTGCATCAATTAACACAACACTAAATTAATTCCTAATAAGTTTTGCTATAATTCAGCTTACCAAATGTTTCCAATCTGATGTTGAAAACATTTTCTGATAAAAGAAAATACGCATATGAGAAAAATCCGGGCTGTGGGACCGAGGACTCGTGGGACGTAGGACTCGTGGGACGTACGGTCTCGTGGGACTGTAGGCACTTCGTGGGGGACGTTAGGACTCCGTTCGGGCCGCGCAGGACTCGTGCGGACCCGAGGACTCGTGGGAAAAAAATACTCGGCCTCGTGGGACGTAGGAATCGTGGAGTAGTCAAGTGGCTAGGACTCGTGGGAATATGGTACCTGCGTGGGACGTAAACTCGTGGGCGAGGTTCTCGTGGGACGTAGACTCTCGGCCGAGTCTCGTGAGTAGCGACCGGGGAGGGCTCGTCGGACCCTCCCCGAAAAAAGAAAAAGGAAATGCATAAGAATTCAAAAACAAAAAATACATCAAGAAATTAATCTTCGGATACTGGAATTTTTTTTTCAAGTCAACTTGATCAGGAATGCTATAAGAACATTCACACCAAAATTACCTCATTCTAGCGAGATATATTTAGTTGAATTGAGGGAAAGATATGATTTCATGCTATAATATCGCATCATACCTAATTTTAAAACAAAACATTTTTCGGAAATTTACTATGCACTTCCGAGCGAGACTTACATGACCGTGGGACGCATGTGATGGCCATTTTGTCGCATCGCACGCGGTCAACGGCCCGAGATCCTCATACGTTTTCAAAAAGAGCCCGGCAGCCATTAGGGCTTAAACCACTACAGCTTCCGCTTTCCTCACAAAAACAAGTGCTTGACGGAAGGAGCCAGACTGGACATACCTTGAAAGTCATGCCTGTATATACAATAAAAAACCAATAAAACCAAAGTAAGCTTTATTCAACCCATTGTAATTCATCAGTATCTAACAACAGTTATTACAAGTCCAAGACCGGCCGAGAAATGACAAACCACCTTAGCGTGCGATGGAGGTTCGTCGAGCCCGACGCTGGTGCCCGACGGCCGCATGGCGCCGAGGGGCATTCTTTAGTTGGCAATAAAAAAGTCATTCTTGTTTCACATCAAATCTGCTATTGGAATGATATACTTTGATTGTGACGAGTTTTCTGTCTTTATTTTATTTGATTCTCTGCAAAATCGTTTTTTTTTTTTTTTTTTTTTGAAATGTCGTGTCTTTATTGGTCCTTCAGATACAAATAACATATAAAAATCTAATACATAGTAAATAAAAGATACACGACGGCACATTTACAGTATTGTCAGCTAAACCATTTGGTCATACAACTGCCAACCTGTTGGTGTGAACAGATTATTTTGTTTTTTTCTTGTTGCAATGTATTTTCCCATTTTAATATGTGTTAAAACCTAATAAACATTTGATCTCTCGTGAACGCTTGGGGTTTACACTTTATTTCCTTACTCATGTATATCTGCATCTTTGTCTAAAATTGGTCAAATTCAAGATTTATTAAAAGAACTATACTCTTTCGTTAATAAGCCAAGTTACCGTCCCTTTCTGGTTAAATCAGACAGAAATCAAACATAGTTAACTTTTTCTTCAGTTGATCCCAAAAAAACTTTTCCATTACAATTCAAAATAATGTTCAAGTTATTTCATTTTCTGGTTAAAAAAGTACATAAGAGAATTTAATTTCCATTTTAATACAATTTGTAATTTAAGCTCAAATATATTATTTAGGCACCTTGAACTGAAATCCTGTACTCACTCATATAGTAGTTGTAAAAATAACACGAGAACGTAGCATATTGTCGACAATCTGAATTAAATATCTATTTGTATCTGAACGTACCTAATTCGGCTATCATATTTTTCTCCTATAACTGTCATGGAATTGTTTGCTTTTTTATCTAGGTGTATTATGTATGACGTTTAAATTCCATACAATGTCATTTTTTTTTTTTCAGAAGGAAGAAACATAATCTATGTTCACCTGTGCGTCGATATCCAATGAAACATACTATTATTCATATACATGCTAATTCAAATTGACCCATTCCTTTATCTAGAACCATGACAAAAAGACAAATTTATGGAATTTACATACACAACCAATGGGAGAGCTGCTCACACGTGACGTCACACAATCCAAACTTTAAATATTCATAACTTCGCTATTTTTTGGTCGATTTTTTTCAAACTTTCACTAACATTTTTCTATTATTTTTCTTCATTTTTTAAGACCAATAAATTTCCAGGGTGAACTTCCCCTTTAAAGTCCTGGGGGGGGGGGGGGGGGGCAACGAAAATTTGCATGATGGTAGAGAATGACATAATCTACGCGGTTGCATAGGTAAATTGGACTAAATTTGTATATTTTATTTTATATGAATTAATTATGCTAATTTATTCATGAAATCATACTTTTGGCTCTAATTCACTAAATTAAGCTCCTAGAAACTTAATTTTTTGTGAAAATATTTTTTATAGCATTCCTAAGAAATGTAGATGAAAAAAAAATCCGGTACCAAAATCGATTTCTTATGTATTTTATTGTTTTTTCAATTTCTTATGTATTTCTTTGTTTTTTGACCTTTTTATTTTTATTGTTTTTTCGACACAATTCGTCCGTGACATTATTTCAGCCATAAATAGCAACAAACTAAGTGCCTCTTGTCAATAAAATAAACAAAAATCACTCATTTATGAATTCTAGCTGAAAACACATTTTGTATTGACTTTGTACATGAAATCACGTTTTTGAGCCATTTTCGGTCTGACGGAAATTTTTGAAAATCATGGAACATTGTAACGGTACGCCCGATTTTTGCGAAAATAGCTTTAAAAGATGCGCAAGACTTGAAAGTAAAAAGTCAGCTAGCGGTGCGATCAAAAAATTTTCGCACTGCGGATTTATCGCGAAAAATTTCGAGGGGGGCCTTAAAGGCCCCCCCCCCCAGGTAAGTTAGGGTTAATGATATAACCCTTTGTTTTTGGCTTGCCGATAACTCGACCTCCTGGTATGAATGGTTCAACGAAGTAACTAAGGGTTCCTTTATAATATCCCAGAAGCTCATATAGAATTCTTTTGAAAGACCGTCATTCCCTGGTAATTTACCTGAATGCATTTTTAACAATACTTTCTTGCATTCATGTTCAGTGAGAAGCCCCTCACATGAATAAGAAGATATGTCGGAAAGTTTATTTTCACCCGTTTCTAAGAAATAATTCGCATTATCATCTACAGTGTTTACATTTTGTTTTACACAAAGATCCTGGTAAAACGTTTTAATGCTTTGTAAAATGTCATATTCATCTTCAGTTCTATTATCATTTTCTGTTAATAATTTTCGAATAGTAGATTTTCCTTTTCGTTGTTTTTCTAGTGTAAGGAAATATTTATTACTCTTTTCTCCATATTCTATCCAATTTTCCTTTGACCGAACAATCAGACCTTCCGTAACGTGATCATAATATTTCTCGAGCGCTTTTTCTCATGCAAATGTGGATATATTTGGGAAACCATTTCGATCGCTATTGGTGGTATCTCATTTCGTGAAGATGGATTTGAGATGGTTTTGAAATTTGTCTCCACGCCGGAAAAAAAAAGTATCAGAGATGTCTACGCGAAGGAAAAAAGTATCAGAGATGTTTCTGTGACAATTTTCAAAACCGTCTCAAAGTAGTCTAGTGTGCGAACCAAAAAGGGAAGAAAAGTTCCTCTGCATGATAGAAAACATTGACAGTCCATTATTATCAAACTAAGCAACCATGACTGTAACAAAATATTTTTCTGATTTTCCGCTAATATAGCCCCCATGAGATTTCAGCTGGTCGACAGGGCGATCTTGATGATAATTAGCATGTACATCCCAAAAATTTGGTTCCAAAAGATGCGCAAGTCTTCAAAGAAAAAATGTTGAAACACTACGGCCCTAGCTCATTGTGTCAAAATTTTATTGAAAAAAAAAATGTTTAACTTGTTGGGTGCTGAAACAATCTTATTGGCTGACATATCCCAATGTTTCCAAAACTGAATACTATAGTGCAAAATATGCTTTTGCACCTTTGCATATTTAAACTAATTTATAAATTCCAAAGACACTTGGTGTAATATTTGACTGATATATTCATGCCCATTCCATCTACTCACCTCGAGATTGTGATCTGCTTGTCTCTCCTGAATTCTCTGCACAGGCAAAGGCAGCTGTACTTCCTATTGGGGTCGTCCCCCCTGCCCTACAAGACTTGCAAAGGCCAACTTGTATCAATTTCAGGAAGCTGATTTTAAAAACAATCAAACAAAAAACAATTAAGGTTCAGAACTTCTGGACCGTACAAGTCATTCAAAATTTCAAAAATTTAAAAAGATCAAAAAAAAAAAAAAAAAATTGTGTATATTTATCATATTTCAATTGTTTATTAGACTGTGAGTTATTTCATGAAACTTTGGCTTCAGAGGTCATTATAGCTTGTGTCATATTACATTTCCCCCTGATCTGAATGGGTTTATTGAGCTATTGGATTGGGGGGGGGGGGGAGGTCGCTAACTCCAATAAGAAGAAAAAAACAACAAAAATTAAATAAATAAGAAATGAATTGTAATACCACAATTTTTTACTAGTACAGTGAATAGGAGTACTATAAAGAATATTTACACCTAAAAATGGTATTCTAGGAGCTATATTTAGTGAATTGGAGCAAAAAGTATTATTTCATGCATAAATTAGCATAATTAACATACGAGCCATTCCATTGTGACTCGTGTGACATTTACACAAAATATCAAATTGTTAAGGCTAATTACTTCAAAATTTCATGATCAATGCAGACCGGTTTTTCTTACTTTCAATTTCAATCAAGGTAATGACATTACACATAAGCACAAAGCAATTCTGGTTGCAAAGTCATTTTTGTTGGAGATATTTGAATTTGTTTCTTGTGACTCACTTGACGCGATACTAATTAACCCTAGTAAGACTTGGGTACTTTTAGTAGCTGTCAAGAGGGAGGGGGGGGGGGGTGGGGTGTGGGGCCATGATGGCCCCCCACCATAAGATCTTGGCCGCCGATCGCACGACCGCGCTGAAATTTACACAATGATAGTGTGTAATGTAATCTACAGGACTGCGTTGTTAATTTTTGCGAAATAATATCAATTTATTTTTTAACGATTGTACTAGGAAAAAATTCTAGCATCAAAATTAATTTCTTATGTATTGAAGTATTTAAACGATTTCCTTATGTATTTCTTTGTTTTTTCGACATTTTTGTTTTTCTTTCTTTTTTTTTTTTGCCAAAATTATTGAAGAATCATTCTGAAGCATAATAATGCTAAAATACACTGATTTCAGCCAATGAAAGTGAAAATAATCACATATTCATGAATAAGGTGAGAAAACTCCATTTGCATTGACTTTGCACACAAATTCACGTCTTTGAGCCGTTTTCGGTCTGACGGATATTTTTCAAAATCGTGCAGCGTCGTAACGGTATGACCAATTCTCGCGAAAATGGTTTCAAAAGATGCCCGAGACTTCAAAGTATAAAGTCAGCAAGCAGCGTGATCAACAAAATGCACGCGGCGGAATGGTCGCAGAAAATGTCAAGGGGGGGGGGGCATAATGCCCCCCCCCCCCAGTCCAATTAAGGTTAAACTTGAGCTGGCATATCAACTATTGCATTTCACTCAACATACCTTCTCCAAAGAAGTAATGTTCCCCACAAAGTCTCTCCACCAATCCTGAGCCTGAACTGGTAACCTGTGTCTGTAGTTTTGTGGAAGATCCCTTTCGAGTCTCGCGTTTCACTCTCGCCTATTTTTTCTTTCTGGGAATCAGATTATGAGGATTCTGAACAACAAAACATCAATTTACATTTGCTTGATTTCTCGTTACTCGATGGATAAATTTTACATCATTTTATATGACTTGCTTTCAAAATTCGTTTTGATGGACAAATTAAACCTCCCGTTCATGTGATATTCTGATGAAGAGCTAAACAAAACTGAAACCCCTAATTGCTTAGAATTCTTTGCTTTCTGATCGTAAAGTAGACAGAGAAAAAAAAAAATCCGATCGCGCTTCGCGCTCGTATTTAGAATTATTCGTATTTTCATCTGTAGCGGTAATTACCTCAAATTCCTTGAAATTCTTTTCCATGAACTCACCATTTAGAAAAAAAAAAAAACCACGAAAAAACAAAACCTTCAAATAAATTATTCTTTAATATCCTTCAATGAGCATTTAAGCGCAGACCTATGTCTGCCTGGCGTGGGGGGGGGGGGGGGGGGGGGGGGGGGGGCGCCGTATTTTAAAAATTAAACAGGGGCGCCAAAGTCACGTCGGGCCCCCCGGGTTGCGAAATTCTGGATACGCCCCTGCACACACACACACACACACACACACACACCCAAAAAATAAAAACAAACAAACAAAACAAAAATAAAAGAGCAACAAACAACACCAATACTTTATATTTCCCCATTGTGTACAGGGCCTTGATCTGTACATATTGCGGCCCTCAACGTCAAATCAGAGTAGTGTGTCGAGCCAGTGCGCATATGCGCATGCGCAGGTCGCCTACATTTGAAATAAAACGACGATGTACGAAATCTAAAAAATCCAACGTTAATTATGGAGGAAAACGGAACGATTGCATTGCAACGATGAGAGGCTTGGCACTCTTGCTTTGGTCGGATAAAGTATGTCAAGGTAGGCGGTTAAATTTGTCATTTCCTACGATTCACTGCATGTGTAAGTTAGAAACTAACTGTTAACGTTAGAACGTCTTTAAAAAGTAGAAAAATCTTTCATGCATCGCCGACGCATTCATGCCTGCCATCGATACCCGGTTGTTATCTGTGTCCGGACGGGTTGTTTGTCCCTCACTGGTAGCAATTTTCCCTTTTTTTTTTTTTTTTTTTTATTTCTCTGTTTAATGCCTGCTAGATTATAGGCCTACTAATAGATTATAGCCTAGAGTCTACTAGACTATACTAATATAGGCCCTAGAAGGGAATGGAAGTTTACGTGAAATACCGTTTCGGTGACCTCGTTGTAAGTTATGGGTCGACCTGGCCGGAAGTTACTTAGAGCAAATTGCTGAATGCTGTGCTTTTGAACAGCAGCGCATACAGAGCGCTATAGCTACCTGCTCTAGCCGCCTAGCTTGCTTGCTACTAGCAGACAGCGCTCGCGATACCGTGTTTTTATCATTTTTATCAATTTGGCTTCAAATATCAATCACTCACTTATCATGACAACATAAATATGTGAAAGAACATATCTGCTCTTGTATCCTTGGTAGTTACATAAATCCAATGAGAGTATCAATTTAAATATTAGAACTAACTGTTAGTTGGAAGAGATTTGGGGTATTCCACATACAGCTGCAAACCAACATCAGTCAGTAGATCTACTGAAAAATGGATGTCTGTCGCCCTCTTGGTTGCTGAGGAAACTTCTCAATAATAATTAGCAAAACCAGCTTCAAACCTACCTCAAAATAATTTAAGATAATCTATAGTCTCTTTACAATATAATTTTTCCATTAGATATTTTTAATTTTGTTTAGTAGAATTTTTAGACCCTTTTTTGGATATGCCACCTTGACTTGGCTGCCAGGCTGGGAGGTGCTCAAGACACTTCTCCGCATTGACTTTCCATTGGAAGAAAACTGCTGCAATAAGGTAGTTCCCAGTGCAAGGTCAATTATGATTGACCATGCATAAGTGTAAGTGGGGGTATTCCAGCCTCACAACTAATCATCGGTCAGTCCCCGATGTGAGGCGACGGGACTGGTTGGTCTACTACATGTATACTTGGGTGACATAGCTAACTGTTAGTGGTCTACTTTGCACTGCGCAAACTTAGGCAGCCACTGTACCGTACTCCAACTTAACAATTTAAAATGCCCGAACATTTTCAAAACTAGCCTGAAATTAATCTTGAACATCTCACTTTTAACATGAAATAATTTAAAACTTGTGTGGAAGCAATATAACAATTAACATAGCCTAATGCAGCTGTCATTTGTAACTGTTAAGACCCACGTCTTGACCCCCAGGAGTAGTCCATCAAAGTTGCATCAAAGTCCCCATAAATCAGTGACTCACAGTACCGTCATGGACGTCAAAAGTCCGTCATAATACTGACTCGTATGTGCGTCTCAGTAAGTCACTTTAACCAATTTGCGTCACTTGGTGTGTCCAAATGAGACCGTCATGGTTTAGGGTGATATATCGCTACGATAGTTGTTCATGGTCAGTCACTATCACCAAAAGGTACGTCAGAAATGTTCATTACGAGTGTGTCATTGGTAAGTCACTTTTCGTGAAATGGTGTGTCACTTCTGTGACATAGGGTGCGTCATGGTATCTCAATGTATGACTCTCTTTGGTAAAGTGACGCACCTATCCCGGGGGTCAAGAAGTGGGTCTTACAAATGACAGCTGCATAAATGCAGATAATTACTTTAGATTTAGGTCTGAAACTTAAGTGGGATTGTTTGTTATTAAAGCTGGTGTATAGTTTCGGGAGAAGGAAAAATTAATTTTGATTCCACCAAGATAATTATGAAAGATTGAATCCAAAACTAATAATAAAGCAAATTATAGTCTTGGAATCTTCGTTTAGGTGTCCTTTATTTCATAATAATAGGATAAAAAAGAGAAAAGTCGGGTGACCCGTCGCAGGTTAGCGGCTCACGTGGAAAACCAATGGGAATTCTCTTGTGTGGGTGTTACACACAGATCGTTCGCACTAATTCACGCCGTAACCTTCGGCGTGCGAAGCTGTCAGCAGAGGTCTATAAACGGCAGTTTAATTACGCTTCATTCAAAACAATTCAATGAAATTCATCGGAAAATAATGAAAGGAATGTCACAAGATCTCTCACACATATACTTTTAGTGCAATGTGGACAACATGTAACTACATTTGATCGGTTTTTCTGCGCAATTCCTTTTTTGCTACCAAACTATACACCTAGTTAAATACATTTATTATATTTAAATTTATTAATATCTTCATTCTTTTTAATTTAATTATTAAATAATTACATAAATATGTAGATCTCGGTCTATTACTTTGGGGGGGGGGTGTGCACGTGGGTTGTAATTTATTAGTAAGTTTACCCAGACTAACGATTTTGTTTTATTCTTCTTTGTTATATCTCCTCCTACTGTTTCAGGTAGCTGCCATCACTAAAACACAGAAGAAAACTTGGAGATCGACGTCATGAAAGCCTGATAACCTGAAGAAAACCTGGAGTGATTGTAAATCTAGATTCATCGCCAGCAGGACAGAACTTTGCCTCACTCTCCAAAGCCGAGATATCTCTGTACAATTACATGAACATGAAATTTAATCTACGAATGTGGCCCATGACATTGTAGCATATGAAATTACAACCTTGGATTTGATTGACACGTTGGCATATTGAAGCCAAAGGAGAATGCATATTTGCTTTCATGGACAAACACTTGATAACCTTGGAAGATTTTTTTTTTTTTCCCCTGGTGGTCTCCCAAATAAACTAATTGGATCCCTCACTACTGCTGTTACCATGATTCTGTAGAACTATTCCTAATGTTATGATGTGTAGTCATTATCATTAGGACACCTACATGTATGCTTATATTGTATCTTACAAGACAATGTCTTTTTATTTCTGACTTTGTATATAGGACCCTTATACAGTGCATCCCAAAAAGAACTTTTGAATAGCTACAAAAAAAAAAAAAATTGATGGTTTGTGGGGGGGGGGGGGGGGGGGGGGGCTGGGAAGTTGAAAAAATCATCCGAATCCGAAATAGAAGCTAATTTTTCACAATGCGTTCTTTTTCATAATGTTTGACCTACCAAACAGAGGTGTTTCTATTATATGGAATCATTGCTAAAGGTGGGGAAAGAGATTGTTCCCCATGTGCTACCAACACGTTTGTATCCAATTGGGGATAATCCGGAAATTTGGGCTGGATTTTTTTTTTACAATGCGTTCTTTTCATACCTTACCAAACAGGAGGTGTTTTTATCAATTGATTCCTTCTAAATGTACAAGTAGTTAGTCCGCATGACCTACCAAACAGGTGTTTCTATTAATGATCATTGTCTAGGGACAGAGATTGTGTCCCCGTGATCTACGCAAACAGTTGTTTGTATCAATGGGGATATATCCGAAGATAGAGCTGATTTTTCTACATGCGTTCTTTTGCATAATGTTTCTGACCTACCAAACAGAGGTGTTTCTAAGTAATGATCATTTGTCAAAGACAAGAATTGTGTTTGTCCCATATCTACCAAACAAATGTTTTGTATCAATGGGGATAATCCGAATTGAGGCTGATTTTTTTACAAATGCGTTTCAGACTAAGGCCTAAGCCCAAGAGGGTTGTTATTTATCATTGATGGTCCAATTCTAAATGCTACACTAGTAGTTAGTCCATCATGACCTATCAACAGGGTTGTTTGTAATCGATATTCTTTTTTTTTTAAGGGACCAGCGAATTTCGTCCTCATGCCTAACTAACAGAGTTGTTCTATCGTTCTTTTTCCGAAATGGGGACCAAAAAAATTGTCCTGCTGACGCTACCAAATAGAGGTGTTCACAATGATTCTGTTTTATTAAGGGACAAGTCCTACTCAATGATTCCGTCTAAATGTACAAGTAATTAGACTCCTGATGGCCGTACGAAACTGAGTGTGTTTGTAATAAGGTGAATCTTGTTTTAAAGGGACCGGAATTTTCGTCCCCTTGGACCTACCAATACGGGTGTTTGCTAATTGATGATTTTTCTTTTAACAGGACCGGAATTTTCGTCCCGATGACCCTAGCCAACAGTGTTTCTTTAATTGAAATCATTGTCTAAAGGGACAGATTGTTTGTCCCCGTATCCTACAAACAAGTTGTTTGTCAATGGGGAATAACCGAATAGAGCTGATTTTTTCAAATGCGTTCTTTCATAATGGTTTGCACCGCCTACCGAAACAGAGGTGTTTATATTAATGAATCATTGTCTAAAGGGACAAGAATTGTTGTCCCCATGATCTACCAAACAAAGTTTATATCAATAGGGATAATCCGAAATTGAGCTGATTTTTTTTTTTTACAATGCGTTCTTATCATGACCTACCAAACAGAGGTGTTTTTATCATTGATTCCTTCTAAATGTACAAGTAGTTAGTCCTCATGACCTATCAAACAGGTGTTTGTAATCGATATTCTTTTTTTTTTAAGGGACCAGAAATTTCGTCCACATGACCTACCAAACAGAGTTGCTTCTATCGATTCTTTTTCGAAAGGGACAAAAAAAATTGTCCTCATGACCTACCAAATAGAGGTGTTTCAATCAATGATTCTTTTTATAAAGGGACAAGTCCTATCAATGATTCCGTCTAAATGTACAAGTAATTAGTCCTGACGGCCTACGAAACTGAGGTGTTTGTAACAAGTGAATCTTGTTTTAAAGGGACCGGAATTTTCGTCCCCATGACCTACCAAACGGGTGTTTGTAATTGATGATTTTTCTTTTAAAGGGA